>CAUYRT010065793.1:0-28263 GCA_963574885.1 Lepilemur ruficaudatus
GTCTCAGGTATCCCTCCTTCTGACCCTCGTCCGATGTATACTTGTCTGCTTGCTTAATTCTCCTGCTTTCTTCTAAAATCTGTCTTTTTTGCGGAGACACTCTGGCTGGCGGCTTTACTCGTCCGCCATCTTTAATTCTCCTCCCGGCCACATATTAGTGTTTTTATCCCAGTTTTAATATAAGGTCTCCATGCTTTATTGGTTGAGCCCTTTGGATCCAGGATATCTTTTGTTCTAAGAGAGTTTGGCATCTGAATAACTCTCTTTGGGGGACAGATTTTAGGAAAACATTTTGTAGAGTTTTTTTTTTTTTTCACTTTATCTTTTAGTAACCATTCATTTATATTTCCTTTTCACCATTCTTTCATAATTCTATGTGATTTCTCGCTATGAAATTGTTCTTTAATGTATTTTTCACACAATTAATGTCCACCCAGAGCATTACCAGTGCTAGTAAATTGCTAAATACTGGTAATCCATTAATAGTAATATAAAAACGATTACAGATAATTTATAACTGTCTCTATGTCTATATATGTATAAATTATCAATGCCATTTCCCATTCCTCTGGCTTGGATGTGCTATCTCTAACCTCTCTGGCCTTCCTTCTCAGCTCCTTGTACCTATGGCCCATGTGGCATCAACCCTGCTTCTGTCATTATCGTCTGCATCATTTGCTATCCCACTGCTGCTGGATAGTATGATATGCTATTCATAAATGTTATCAGCTGGAGCTCAATTCAATCAGTCGTTACTGAGCATCATCTTAAACAGCTACCACAAAAGACATATTTATGCAGTTACTCCATTATGATGAAGAGTTAGCACTATTCCTGTAGCTGGCAGTTATTGAGTTTTTACAATAAATAAACGAGAATTGATTTAGCTAACACATAATACTGATTTTGTACCCTGGAGATTATAGATGAAAATATAATAAAAACAGTAAACCCTAACTATGCCTACAGTTTTCACAAAAAGGTTTAAAACCAGGGTGAATTTTTATACTGTTTAATGTATATTTCCATCTAGCCTTTGCCTCTTTATGAAACCTGTAGAGAGATGTTTATCATTTGCTTATTTATTTTCTATTTCACCTTTGTTGTTAAAACTACAATCTAACAAATAAGTATAAACTTCAAAGTTTGGAAAAGTCTTAGATACTTACACATTCTTAGTTCTTGGTTAGAGTTAATTTGCACATTAATGAAATAAAAACCTTTTGCTAAACGAATGCAGTTCATTTTATACCATTGGTATACCTTTCATACCATTGGTTTAATTCTTTTTCAATGGAAGTTTTTTGATCTAGATACTTTTAAAATTGCATTCTATTCTAGTTGCATTGGATTCATTGCTTCTAAGTTTAGTTTGGCTATGTTGCCTACATATATGCAGATTGTCTTGTCCTTAGCAGTCTTTTCTCAGCCACATATAATTGAGTTACTCAGCTTTTTAAGATGAATTTTTAGAGCTTGTTTGAAAATCTACCATGTTGTTATTAATATATTTCTGGGAGCTTTTTATTTACTTTTTTTACACATTAGATTTGTGGAACTATTATTTTAAATATATTTTTAGGGATGTTAGATATATATGATTGTGGATAATTTTATACATAGGGTAAGGATTTTTTTTTTCTCCTCACAGACCATTAATCCAAGAGGGCTGGGGAGAACTAATGACTCCTAAACAAAAAAATAATCTGTGTGCTTTTGAATTTAAGAACAGTGACTATAAAACCCCATTCAATAGATTTTAGCCTTTGGGAAGTAAGAATCCTTTTGAAAGTCTAATGAAAACTATGGATCTTCTCCCCAGAAAAATACATATGCACATAAAAATTTTTTAGCATTTCATGGGTTCAGGTCCTTTGAAACAGTTTCTTAGGTCCCGGGTTAAGAGCTGCAGTTCTTCACTAAATAAAAAGAACTGTGTATGGAGACACCAAGGAAAAGGCCAGGAATTGGGCAGGAAATGGGCACCATTAAAGAGGGAATATGCCCACGAAATAATGTTTCAGGATATTAACACTAAAAACATAAAACAGGGCTTGTAGATTTTTTTTAGTTGTAAGCATAAATGAGTGATGCCTCCTTTAGACCCATGAAATAGATGAGTTTATATCACGAGTTGTGTTGAATCCATGGTAATGAGTTTATGTGATCTAAGGACATATTTCTCTTGGAACTGTCATAGGTTGTTGGTTGTTTCTTTCTACCTTAAGAAACATTATATATCCCTTTGTATAACTCTGTTTTTAAAAAACTTTGTAAATTTTTCTTTTAACAGTCGGCCAAATTACGTAAGCTGCCTCCCTTTCTTACTGTTTCATTGCTAAGATTTAATTTTGATTTCGTGAAATGTGAACGCTACAAAGAAACTAGCTGTTATACGTTCCCTCTCCGGATCAATCTCAAGCCTTTTTGTGAACAGGTTTGAACTATTTTATTCTTAAATTCTTTCTTTTCCCCTCCCAAGATTGAATCTTTTATTTATCTTATTTTCAGTTGGTTTATTGCAGACTCTTTCAACCTTAGCACTATTAACATTTTAAGTTAAATTTTCTCCTTTGTGGGAGACTGCGCCAGGCATTGTAGGATATTAGTAGCATCCCTGGCCTCTGCCTACTAGATGACAGCAGCATCTGCACTCCTCCTCCCCCAGGTGTGGCAAACAAGACTGTCTTCAGACAAGGCCAATGTCCATGTCCATGTCAACCAAAATCACCCCTGGTTAAAAAACACTGATTTATTTACAGTCCTTTTGAATTTCCAAAGTATGGATTTGTTCTCAGTTCTCTTTATTAAACTCTTCTTGAAAAATCCTTGAAATGAGAATTTAAGAACGAAATTAGAAATGACCCTGCATTTAGAAAACTTGCCACTAATTGGTACTTTGCTATTTGGATTTGGTTTATTTTAGATAAAATCATGAATTACGCATCTAGAAAATGAAGAGGCAAATGGAACTATACTATCTAAAATTGTAATCCTCAAGACATAGGAAATAAAAAGTTTTGAAAACAAACTAATTACAAAATCAACCTGCTTTATAACCCATTTTCAAATATTTTTTATATCATTGCTATACATGCTAAGATCAGAGTGATGAAAATGATTGTATTTCTTATCACAAATCATTTTTTGTATTAAGAACCGAATATTTATTAGCTAGGTATTGAATTTCTATGTAAAAAAGTAATATTTTTATAAATGTTCTTAAAATTCAAACTCTTCACACATGAGCCTTCTCTCCTTCAAGCCTAACTACTGGGCTTTTTGGTTTTTGTTTTATTGTTTGAATTATCACTCAAATGTTCTAATTTTAATTTTCTGTTGACCCTGAACCTGTTATTGGTATACCCAGAATAAATAATTTTCCCAGAGTTAGTTAATATACTTTCCCCTCCTTTTGTAAAAGATAGTTTGTCACATGATTTTAATATACTTTGATATAACAAAACAGAAATAAGTAAAGAAATTGAGTACTTATCTAGGAAATCCACATTAATTTTACTCTTGGATTTCTGTATTAATGGGATAAAATGTCACTTTGCATCTTTGTGTATACCTCTTATCTTCTGCCTGAACCAGACATTTTAAAATGTTTCACACTTTAGACTTAGAAGTATAGTATTTTAAGCAAATAAATTCTTAAAATAACTGGCACTCATATGTACATTTTAACATCACAGGCGAACACTGAGTTTAGACATCAAAACTGGAAGGGAGCTACCATGTAGTTCAGACTGCTCGAATGTGAAAATTAATGATTCTTTTTTCTTCTGCATTGGGAATTTAAATAAACTTTTTTTTAAAAAAAAGATAGGGTCTTACTCTGTTGCCCAGGCTGGAATGCAGTGGTGCAAACATAGCTCACTGCAAACTTGAACTCCTGGGTTCAAGTGATCTTTCGCCTCAGCCTCCCAAGTAGCTGGCACTACAGGTGTGCACCACCATACCTGGCTAGGGAATTTAAATAAATAGCTTTAAAGTATCTCTTAATCTAAAGTAATTTTTTGATTTGTTTTTAATTGTTAGTATAGAAGCTCATCAGTTGAGTCATTCATGATTATAGAACATAAGAATTATAGAAAGGGATGATCATAGAATTAATAAAGCAAGAAAGAACCTCTTCATTCCACTGAACTGCCTCTAAACAAGACCAACGGGTATTCATAATTGCTAAGTTCCTGTTCTATGTAGAGGACTGAAGTGTCACGAGGGGTAATAGTTGATCTGGCTTTGACTTTGAAGCACACAATAGTTGAAATATAGAACAATTTAAACAAGTAAAGAACACATGTATAAAGCAGCGTAATAGGTCTGATACAAAGATGGGTTTCTCTTGCTAAAAATATCTACAACAGACTCACTGATAGGGTAAGGTGTTTCATTGTCTCATTGGCTTACCTGATCCTAGCCAAAGTACATAAAAATAACATCTCTTTCAGATATATGTGTTCCTGTTTAAGAGGCAGAATTTGATTGGTGTAGTATGATTTGTGTTAGATTAATGACCTAAGAGTTTTAAAATTTAAAGCTAGTTATTTAAATTCAACTTTATTTACCATTAAGTAACAGAATAAACAGTGAAGTTTCTTATTAATTTCAATAGTTGAGGTTGGGCACGGTGGCTCATGCCTATAATCCTAGCTCTCTGGGAGGCTGAGGCAGGTGGATCGTTTGAGCCTGAGCAAGAGCAAGACCCCGTCTTTACTAAAAATATAAAGAAATTAACTGGACAACTAAAAATATATAGAAAAAATTAGCCTGGCATAGTGGCACATGCCTGTTGTCCCAGCTACTTGGGAGGCTGAGGCAGGAGGATCGCTTGAGCCCAGGAGTTTGAGGTTGCTGTGAGCTAAGCTGACGCCACAGCACTCTAGCCCGGGCAACAGAGTGAGACTCCCAAAAAAAAAAAAAAAATTTCAACAGTTGAAATTCTTTGCCCTTTCATTATGTATCTTACCATTTTATGTGAACTGTATAAATGTTTATGTTCCTTTTTCTTTTAGAGTGAATTGGATGACTTAGAATATATATATGACCTCTTCTCAGTTATTATACACAAAGGTGGCTGCTATGGAGGACATTATCACGTATATATTAAAGATGTTGATCATTTGGGAAACTGGCAATTTCAAGTAAGTATAGAAATTCATTGAGAAATATCTTTGTAATTTCTTTGCTTTTCTGTTTCTATTATTTTATTGAGGATAATCTTTTACCATTTATTATATATCCACTCTGTAGAAAACTTTGATAAGCACTGAAAGTTAATATAGATGTAAGTTTTAAATTTTTGTTTCTGATTAATTTCAGATTTACAGAAAAATTACTAGAATAGTAAAAACACTTCCTACATATCATTTACCTAGATTCTCCAGTTAACATATTGCCACATTTGTGCACATGCATACATAGACACATACATTATTAACATCATCAGTATTAGTGCTGACCCATTTGAAATTAAGTTGAAGACAGCAGGCTCTTTTACCCCTAAATACTTCAGTGTTTATCTTCTAAAACCAAGGATATTATCTTACGTAAGTATTAATCAAAATCAGGAACTTCTACCATTGACATAATACTATTGTCTAATATTCAGACAACTGTCTAATATTCAGATTCCACCAGTTGTCCAGTTCACGTCCTTTATGGCACTTTTTCTCCCACTCTAGTGTCAAGTCTAGTATCATGCTTTATATTTAGTTAGATATCACTTAAGTCTCCTTTAATATGGAACCATTTCTCAGTTTACAGTTACTCCATTTTGACATAGAGATAACACTGTTCCTATAGCTGACAGTTACTGAATTTTTGCTGACATGTAAAATGAGCATTGATTTGAATAGCACATGACAACGATTTTGTATTCTGCAGATTACAGGTAAAAATGTAATAAAAACAATAAATCCCGTGCCTATAGCTTTCCCAGTAGGATTTAAAACCAAGGTCAGTTTTGTCCTACGTAATATACTATGACTGTAATGTCATGTCTTTTGTGGTAGCTCTTTAAAATGGTGCTCAATAACTACTGCTTGAATTATGTTTAAAACTTTAATCTTCCTAGAATGGTTTCTTGTGAATGGTGTAAGAAGTTTTTTTGTTTTGTTCCATTTGGGAAAATTGCCTGTTACCATTTATTGAATAAGCCATTTTTCTCCACCAGTCTACTGTGCCAGCTCCGTTATGTCAGCTGTTCATTTTGGTGTGGGTCTGTTTTTCAGTTCCCTATTCTGTTGTTCTTTTTTCCTGTTCCTGGGCAAATAGCACCTCATTAATTTCCATGGCTTTATATAAGAAGTCATAATATCTGGTAAGGCAAGTCTCTCTACGTATGTTGTTACTCTTCAGGAGTGTTAAGCCTGTCTTGGACTTTTATGCTTCAGTGTATACTTCTAGAATCACCTTGTCGGCATCCTCACACATGCACGTGTGCCTGTGTACATATACATACATTGAGGTTTTGAGTCTTCATATGTGAACAAGATGTATCTTTCAATTTTTTAAAGCTCCTTCCATATCTTATACAAAAGTTCTATAATTTTCTTTAAAACAGAACTTATAGATGTTCTGAGGGAAATCACTATCTGAGTCTAGTTCCTATGAAATTATAACATATTACACATCAACCCCAAACTCTCAACCAGTTTCCTAAAATGAAACTTAAACACAATAAAACATCTATATGTAAGTCACAGATCATCATGTTAGACTGTAAAATGCTTAAAGCATAGCTTTCTGATTATCAAACACTTAATGTGGTTGTTGGTGAATAGTTGCTCCACTTGTATTAATAGTAACATGGTTTCTCTTGGTGCCAGTGATATCCAAGTTAAATATTCCCTTTGTTGACACTTAACTTGCTTTTCAAAACATCTGCCTATATTTCTTTTTCTTTTATTTTTTTACATATCCTATGGCCAGAACCGTCTGTATTTCTGACATTCTATCGGTTGTATGTAGACTATATTGAGAGAGATGTATACTCTGCAAGTTTGGATTTGAAAAAAGTTGAACTATGTTCTACCAAGAAAGTGTTTACTAGGGAGATGTTCTGTGTGCCTATACTTTGTGTTTTTGGGACTATTTGTAACTAGTGTATTGAAGTGGATTATCTTTAGTGTATTGATTTTATATACTAAAATATATATTTTATGATGTAAATTAAACTATATATATCTATATACACACTAACAACCAGTAATCCCACTAAATTCTCTTATGTTGTAGGCAGCTGTGGGAAAAGGTAGTTTTCTTTCACTCTTTCTAATCCTTTGCCTTCCATTTCTTTTACTTACCTTACTGCAGTGGCTAGAACTCCAGTTCTGGATTGAGAACGCCACAGAAGCATCACTCTCAAATGCTTGTGCCACATGTGCCAAGACACTAGCTTGTTGAGCACCTTCCCAATCAGATGAAGTGAATGACTTCTTATCCTCATCTTGTCTGTTTCAGCTCTCAGTGTCTCCACGTTTAGTTTGAGCTCATCCTTATCACGTTACCTTCCCCACTTTCTTGTATCTTCTGTTTCCTGTGGTAGAGAATCCTTATTCTTTGGAGTGGCCATTCTCATTGCCCTTTAACCCCCCCACACACACTTTTCAAACAATGAGATTAGCTTTATTTCATTCTCTCTGTAAGACAAAGTTGGAGCCTTGAGCAGTTCCTGGCTTTTTTCTTCCAATTATGCCTCTATCTCTTATAACCTTTTTTTAGTACCACCATGTCTCTCTGCAGACTTAGAAAGGGCTCCCAGCCTCTGGGAGTATATCTATGTGTTCCTTGATGCCTGCTGCAGCTTTTGCTCAGCCAGTTTCAGATTTCAGGCATTTTTCTAATTTGTAGCATTGATCCTCAGTCTTTTGATGCATACATTATCTATCTGCAATTTCATCTTCAAGTTTATCATTGAGGTCATGCACAGAGGCAGTTTTGTACTCCGATGAGGCAGAGAGCTTCAAGAGTAATGATTCTCTCTTTCATGTCTTTTTGGGTTGTGGTTTCTTACCATCTCTTTGCAATTTTGTGCTTGTTTCTTCAGAATTGATCAGCTCCTTTCTGGCAGTCTCCTCCCAGTTTTGTGATGTGGGTCAAGGGGCAGGCAGGCATTCCTTCATTTGGCTTCACTCTCTGCACTGCCTGTCTATTCTTGAAGCTCTGTTACCATAGCAAGGTCTTCCTCGTGGCTTAGACAACAATCAGAAGATAGATTCCCATTTGTGCTTGGTGTACTTTCTTATTCATGGCTTCTACCAAACATCCATTTGTTAATTTTTTTCCTCATTGTTCTGATCTTTAACATCACTAGCTTTTCATCTAGAGCTTTGTGGTGTTCAAATAAAGATTTAGTGCTTTAAGAATTTCACCTTCTGTAGAAACATCTGCTGGACACTGTGCTTGTCTGTTTACTACCATTATCCTGTGCCTAGGGACAAAGGATTCCAAATATTCTAATCATAGCCAGGTAGTGTTCTTTCTGCATATAGTTCAGCTATTCTTCCCTTTCATGGAGTGGTTCCCTACATATATGGAGTTCTTCAGAACATACTGTCTGTAAGGAGTAACTTTCGGGACAAACATCATGTAATTTTCCCTGGATGAAAGTCAACATTTTTGCTTTGTGAAGCAGGGTTTGGGAATAACGGAAAAAAAAGAAGAAAACTAAGTCAACATTTCAGTCTCTTTTACTATATCTAGAAGGGGATCCCTTTCGTCTAGCATGGAGGCCATCAACTACAAATGTGACTCTAGATCTGGCTGTAAAGAGGAGCCTGATCCATGCCTCCCACTTCCTTGCAGGCCTTTTGCTTCACGGATGGTTGGTATCCTTGGAATATCTTCTTGCAGGTTTGAGGAAGTTGGGCAGAGAAGGCCTCACAAGAGCACCCACTTGGCAGCCCTCTGACCGGTACTGCTGGAGCCTCCCAGCCCCACACGGCCAGGGCGGGACACTGGCAGAGTGGAGAAGGATGGGCCCAGCCAATGTGTCATCTGCATCAACTTGTCAAATATTGGGATTGTGGACTCAAGTGTCGTCTCTGGAATGCCAGCTTGCCTTTCACCTCCTATCGCTTTTAAGTCTCTTTTTCCATAGTTGTAAATTTCTTTAAGCATTTTAAAAATACTTGTTTTATTATTTTCTGTCTGATTGCAGTATCTGAAGGCTTTGTAGGTCTGATTTGGATACAGCTGATGCTGGTGATTTATTTCCTTCTGATTTTGTTATTTTGGACTATAGGCTTCTTGGTTTGTTTGTTTGTTTTTAAAAACTTGATTTATAAGAATAATTTGATGCCTGTGTTGAAAGTGCCTGCTTCCAAGAAAGATTTGTTTGTTTCTAACACAAACCTGGGGTTACTACCAGCCCTTAAAAACTTTGAAATCTGGACTTGATCGTTTTAGAGCTATACAGCTAGTGTGAATCTGGGCCACAATCTCACATTTGGACCAATTTAAAATTATTAGAGGACATGCTTTTTCCCCTTCATCCAGTATCAAGGCCAAGGCAGTTCCTTATTGTCCTGTATTGTGGGTGAATTTTTTTTAGCTCATGCTTATATTGAGGGTGTTGGGTTCCAGCTTTTTGCTGGATGTTGTCATTATGATGTAATAAAAAGTATGTATTTGGTCTTTGTCCCCACAGCTAACACAGAGCTCTTTGGAATTTCCTTAGTGGTGGGAGTGTCTTTTGTTATTCATAATGAACCTCTTTCCACCATACCTGAATTGATGCTAATGAGGTCACTCCTAGATGCCTCAGGATGGGGCTAGTGGCCAGAGGCACCAGTCATATTATTGCAGGGTTGAAACTTCCAGGCCTAGTTCCTGACCTTGGGGAAAGAAGAGGGATGGGAGATTGAGTTATGTCACCAGTGACCCGTGATTTAACTAGTCATGCCTCTGTGATGAAACTTCAGTAAAAACTCTTGGAAAAGAAGATTTAAGGAGTTTCTGGCTTGGTGAACCCATCCACATGCTAGGAGAGTGGCCACCCCAATTCCATGAGAACAGTCTCCTGAACTCTGGACCCTTCTGGACCTTGCCCCATGTAGCTAGCTCTTCATCTGGCTGTTCATTTGTATCCTTTATCATGAGCTGTAGTGTAAGTATAAGTTCCTGAGTTCTGTACATTGTTCCAGAAAAGTGTGAACCTGAATTAGGGATTGTGGGAACCTTAGAATTTGTCAGCCAGGCAGAACTGCAGGTACCCTAGGGACTCCATTTGTGGTTGGTAGTTGAAGTAGGTGACGATTTTATGGGACTGAAACCTCAGGCTATAGGATCTGTGCTATCACCAGGTAGTTAGTGTCAGAAGTGGAGGGAATTGTAGGTACCCAGTTGATGTCAGAGAATTGGTTGTTATTTTAAAAACCAAACAATCACTCAGCTCCATACTTTGAGTAGGTCTTAGACTTCCTCTCTCAAACCATGTCCTGTATGAGCATCAGAATGGAAGCTCAGTGTCGGCAAAGTTGGTGTCCTAGGCTGTTCAGGCTGCTATAACAAAACACCTTGGACTGGGTAATTTATAAACAACAGAAATTTATTGTTCACAGTTCTGGGGACCAGGAAGTCTAAGATCAAGGCTTCAACAGATTTTGTGTCTGTAAGGACTCCCTCTGCTTCATAGGTGACACTTTTTGCTGTGTCTTCACATGGTAGAGGTGTAAATGCAAACAAGCTCCCTGAGGCTTCTTTTATAAGGGCACTAATCTCATTCATGAGGGCTCTGCTCTCATGACCTAATCACCTCCATAAGGCCCCACTGCTTAATGCTATTGCATTGGGGATTGGGTTTCAACATGTGAATTCGGGGGGAACATAAACATTCAGACCATCATAGTTGGAGAGCTGGAGGCCTCATCTCTGGATTCCTTCCCTGGATTCCCATCTCACTCTTTGACTTTTGAAGACTTTCCCAATGTTCTTGCTGGCTCATCATGTGTTTAAAAAGATGTTCTTTTGTCTTGTTTTGTTTTTACTTTATCCAGCTTTTTTATTAATTTTGCAGCAGGATGGTTGTATCTGGTTTGCCGTATTCTAACATTTCTTGATTATTTTTGTCTTGTGTTGATTATTTAGGTCTATTTGTATTTATGTTTTTAAGCTAATTTAAAATACTTTTGCAAGATGACATGTATGAAAAAAAGTCAATACAAATAGCTTACCAGGGTATTAATCATTTGGACATGTTCCCCAATACCTTCATAGGATTGGGTGAAAACTTGGATGATCTCGAAATAGAAGGGAGTGTTTAAGATGAGCCTGCAAAGATGGGTAGGATTTCCTTAGGCAACACAAGTAAGTGAGAACATACCGGATGAAGACCAGAAAATATTTTGAACTGAATGGTAATGAAAACTTAAAGTATCAAATTACACAGGATGTAGCTAAAGTGCTAAGCCGGAGAATGTTGGAACCCACCCTATGTATTGTGCTAGAAACTTTACTTATCTCACAATATCAATTTACCGAGAAAGCCAGAAAGATTAAGTAACTTGTCTAGGATTGCTCGACCCACAGCTGGAATCCAAAGCCAGTTTTACCTGATTCCAAAACATCATATACAGAATATTATGATGTTTTTTATCATTATTTCCCCATCCTGAAACTTCCATGGCATAGACATTCCAATTTTGTTAAATACTTTTGTTGTTGTTAAGTACTTTTTAAGGGATTAGTAACAGAAACTCTTTTATTGTTTTCTTTTCTAGGAGGAAAAAAGTAAGCCAGATGTGAATTTGAAAGATCTTCAGGATGAAGGAGAGATTGATGATCCACTGATGATTCTGAAAGCAATCTTGTTACAGGTAGTGTATGTATGTGTATGTGTCTGTGTATATGTATGTATCATATATATATGTGAGATTCAGTTGGGAGATCTAATATTGTTGCCATTCATAGTCTTTTTCCTTTGGGACATTCTCCGTGTCTATATTTTAAAAATTTTTTGTTGGGGATTTTCTGGTTATAAAAGAAATACATTATCATGGTAGAAAGTTCAAGGGAAAAACTCAGACAATATATAAAGAAAATGAAAAGCATAAATAGACCATATACCAAGAGTCATTGTTAACAATTTGATTATATTTTTTGCGTTCTGTTTTCTTTGTATATGTATATTGGGGTTGAGGTATGAATTTTTTTGGTTATTGTCATTTTAAACAGAATTTTACCTCAAGTATATGACTTTTAATGTTTATTTAGTATCTTGTTTTAAAGATGTTAGATCTCCTTTCATTTATTCATTCATTCTTAATAAGTGATTTTTTTATACTTTCCATTAGGGACCTGGGCTGAGTACTTTAACTATGTTGATCTATGGGCACTGTGTTAGTTTTCTAGGCCTGCCATACAAAATACCACAGACTGGGTGGCTTAAACCAACAGTCCCCAACCTTTTTGGCACCAGGGATGGTTTCATGGAAGACAATTCTTCCACGAATAGGGGGAGGGGAGAGGTGGAGCTCAGGCGGTGATGTGTGGCCCTGTTTTCCTAACAGGCCACAGACTGGTACTGAGCTGCGGCCTGGGGCCCAAGGACCACAGGCAACAAATTTCTGACAGTTTTGAAGGGTGAAAATTCAAGGTCAAAGTGTCGGTAGTTTTAATTTCTTCTAAGGCTTCTCTCGTTGGCTTGCAGAGGGCTGCCTTCACACTGTGTCCTCACATGGTTTTTCCTCTGCGCATCTGCATCCCTGGTGTCTCTCTGTGTCCAGATTTTCTGTTCTTAGGAGAACACCAGTCAGATTGGTTTGGGGCCCACCCTAAAATGAAAAACAGTCTCATTTTAACCTAATCGCCTCTTTAAAGGCCCTGTCTCCAAATACAGTCACATTCTGAAGTATTGTGGGTTAAGGATTCAACATACGAATTTTGGAGAGGTACAATTCAGCCTATAGCAGCCACAACTCACCCCCTTTTAGAACTTGTTTCTACTTTGAAACATTCAGATAAGACATCAATAATCTTTCTTTATGGCACTTAAATATTTCTTCTTAAAATTGCATATAATATCAAGAATTTGCCAAACATCAGGCTATTCTTTGGATATTTTTATTTAAATGTTAAACTATGGCACACGAAAAGTGGCAAAAATCCAAATTTTCTAAACTGAGGCTTAATCTACTTTTTAAAAAAACGTTTGCTGTCCTAAGCATGTTTAATTAGATGTAATCCAGTTGGTCCCTTTGAATTTGTAAATGTGTAATTATTTCTCATCAGGTTTTCTTAAGTGACTTTGTATTTCTTTCATAAGGAGAAGAATAATCTAATTACTGTTGATCAGCTGGGCCAGAAACTCTTGAAAAAGACGGGAATATCTTGGAACAAGAAATACAGAAAGCAGCATGGACCACTGCGAAAGGTAATAATAGCATCATAATAGAAGTCCTAGTCCCAGGAAATTTTATTATGACCCTAGCAACATAAATTTCTCTGCATGAAGGTGTTTAAAATATGTGAAAATAAATTCAGTAGTTTTGTTTAATGGTTAAAATTCTACTAAGTTACTTATTAAGTATTACTTTTAAAGTTATTGATTACAGAACCAAGAAGCAAGCAAAAAACAAGGGGGGAGTGGCTCCTAATCACAAAAGCAAAAAAAAGTCACAAAGTTCAAATTCTAAAGCTTATCATTTTACTTACAGAAATGCCTTCAGGCACTTGGTCTTTCTTATATGCAGAATTCTAGTAAATTTGGTGTTTACGAGAACCTGAGCTGTAACAGTAGGTGAAAAAACTGATACTGCCAGAAATAAGAGGTAACAACTTGACTGAAAACAAGCAAAGCAGCAGAACATTTAGTAAACATTTTGAAGCTGTTTCCTATAGGAGCAAAACACTTATCCACATCAATAAGTGTTTAAGTACATCTTTTAATTAGACCACAAAAAAATAGATTTTTTTGTTGCTTCTTACATTATCTTGGAAAATTGTGTTTTTTAGAGAATTTGTCTTTTTATCTCTGGTGTCAAATTTATTGGCATAAAATTGTTCAAAATATCTTGTATTGTCCTTTTTGTGTCTGTAGAACCTGAAGCTATATCCCCTTTACATTTCTGATATTAATAATTTGTGTTTTTCTCACTTTTTTCCTCATCAGTCTTGCCTAGGGGGTTATCAACTTTATTTTCATAAAACTTTTCAAAAAACCAACTTTTGCCTTAGGTATAATTAGATGTAATTCTATTGATTTTCTCTACTGCTTATCTATTTCTATTTCTTTGATTTCTGTTCTCATTTTTAATTATTTCCTTCCTTCTACTTGCTTTAATTTAATTTGATCATCTTTTTCTAGTTTCTTGGGTCGATATCTCAGTTGTTTTTAAACCTTCTTTCTAATACCTAAAGCTATAATTTTCCTTCTAAGCACTAATTTAGCTGCAGCTACATTCAACATGCTTTCGTTATCATTCAGTTCAAAATAATTTTGTAATTTGCCTTATGATTCTTCCTTTGACCCACAAATACTTTGGAAATGTGTTGCTTAATTTCCAAATATCTGGGGAATTTCTAGTCAATAAACTGCTTTATAATTAATGCCATTGTACTTGGAGAACATACTCAGTATGATTTCATTTCTTTTGAATTTATTGAGATTTGTTTCATGGCTCAAAATATGATCTGTCTTGTTTAATGTTCTGTGTTCACTGAAGAAGTTGTTTTCTTCAATTGTTGAGTGTACTGTTTTACAAATGTCAACTAGGTCAAATTGGTTAAGAGTATTCTTTGTTTCTTTTCTATCCTTACTAAATTTTTTTTCTTTTCTATCAGTTACCAAGAGAGGAGTTTTAAAATCTTCTAACTATAGTTGTGGATTTGTCCCTTCCTCCTTTTAGTTTCAACAATTTTTGCTTCGTGTATCTTGAAGCTATGTTATTAGGTGCATATACATTTGGGATTGTTAGGGCCTTCTGGCATGCAATGCCCTCCTTTACCTCTGCTGATATTCCTTGCCTTGAAATCTACCATGTCTGGTGCATTAATGTAGCCATGTAAGCTTTCTTACGCAAGTGTGTCTCAGTATCAAGTTGATTTTGGTTTATTTTGGAAAATTATGGTTTTTAAGGATTTTGTTCTTTTATCCGAGGTGTCAGATTTGTTGCATAAAGTTTTTTAAAACATCACCATATTATTCTTTTAATGTCTGTAGAACCTGAAGTTATGTTCCCTTTTTCATTTCTGATATTGATGAATAATTTGTGCTTTTTAGCTTTCTTTTTTATTGGTCTTGCTAAGTGTTAATCAAGTTTATTCAACTTTTCCACAAAATAAATTTGCCTTGCTTGATTTTCTCCACTGTTCATCTATTTTCTGTCAGATGACAGAGAGTTTGACAGTCTCTTCCTTTTTATTAGAATGTTTAGTTCATTTGCATTAATGTAATAATTGATATGGCTGGGTTTGAATCTCCCTTCTAGCTATTTGTTTTCTATTTCTCCTCTATTCTTTGTTATTTTGTTCTTCCTTGCCTGCCTTGTTTTGGATTAATTAATTAATTTTTAGTGTTCCATTGTTATCTCTTCTATTGACTTTTTAGATTTACATATATGTTAAATTTCATCTAGGGATTACATTATCCATAAATTAATATTATAAATTAAATTATACCACTTCATGTACAATGTAAGATGCTTAGGATAGTATAATTCTATTTTCCCATTCCTATCCTTTTTACCCTTGTCTTTTTATATTTTACCATTGCATATGTTGTAAATTCCACTATATGTTATTATTTTTGCTTTAAACACGCAAGTGACTTTTAAAGAAATTAAGGAAAAAATAGTTTCGTATTATCCATTCTGATGTTCATTGCTCCTTGTTGTTTATCCAGGTTTGCATTTAATATCATTTCCTTTCAGCCTGAAGAACTTCCTTTAGCACTTCTTAGAGTCCAGAACTGCTGGTGGAAAATGCTTTCAGCTTTTGTTTCTCTGAAAATCTTTATTTTGCCTTCATTTTTTAGTGGTATTTTCGATGGATATAAAAGTGTTAGGTTAATTGTTTTTTTGTTTGCTTGTTTTTCTTTCAGCACTTTAAAGATGTCATTCCATTGTGTTCTGACATCTAGTGTTTTGGATGAGAAGTCAACTGTTATTTTTTGTTTTGTTCTCTTGAATGTAATGTTTCTTTTTCTCTGTCTACCTTTAAGATTTTGTTTTTATCTTCGGTTCTCAGCATCTTGACAATAATGTGTCTAGGTGTCATCATTCTTTTTGCTTACTTGCATTGTATTTGCTAAGTTTTTTTTTAATATCTCTGGACTCAAGTCTCTCTTTAATTTTAAAAAAATTTTGGCCATTATTTCTTCAGTTTGTTTTTCTGCCTCATTAGCTCTCTCTTTTCCTTCTAGGACTCCAATTACAACAGTTGTCCCTCAGTATCTTTGGGGGATTGGTTCCAAACCTCCCTGAGGATACCAAAATCTGCAGATGCTCAAGTATCTTTTATAAAATGGTGTAATTTTTGCAGTAACCTACATACATCCTCCTGTATACTTATAATACCTAATACAGTATAAATACTGTATAAATAGTTGTTATACTATAATTTTAAGTTTATATTTTTTTACGTTGTATTTTTTTTAATGTTTTCAATTTGTGGTTGGTTGAACCTGCAAATGTGGAACCTATGGATACTGAGGGACAGCTGGACATGTTAAGACTATTTGATATTTCCTCATAGCTCTTGCACACTCTGGAGTGTTTGTATGTTTGTTTCATTTTATTCTGCTCCCACTTCAATTTGGATAATTTCCGTTGATCAGGTTCACTGATTTTTTTTTCTTCTGCTGAGCCACTCTTCTATTAAGCCCAACCAATGAACTTGGTGTTTCAGACATTGTATATTTTAGCTATACGATTTCCACTTAGTTCTTATTTAATGTGTACATTTCTCTGCTGAAATTTCCCATCTCTTTATTTACCTGGTCTTTCATCTTTTCCTATAAATCCTCGAACATATTTATAATAGCTGTTTCCTGTTATAATATCTAGATTAATTCTGGATCTGTTCCTGTTGATTCTTTTTCTTTCTTATGAATTCACTGTTCCATCTCTTGATTATGAATCATGCTGTCCTGTTTCTTTGCATGTTACACAATATTTTTAATGTATATATTTTTTAAATTATAAATCAACAATTATAGTTAAATATTTATGGGGTACAAAGTTATGTTATGATTTATGAATATAATGTAGAAAAATTATTAATAAATCAAGCCAACTAACATATCCATTACCTCAAATACTTATCATTTTTTGTGGTAAGAACTTTTGAAATTTACTCTCTGATTTTGAAATGTACATTGTTGTTAGGCTATCAAGTATGAAATGTCTGATTTCCTTAAGTACTAAGTTTGACAGTTGTTATCTCTGACATTTCACTTTGACATTTCTAGTTTTATTTTTATTGTGAAGGTATGTCTTCTTTCAAACGCATGTTTTGGCTTATGATTATGTTTCAAATTTTTTTTAGAGCAATTTTTGTGAAACCATGGATAAGTCAAAAATTCATGTTATTTTTGAATGTGAGTTCCGTTCTGGAACCAATACAGTGCAAACAGATCAAAATAGTGAAGTGTTTGGGAAAGATGTAGCTAATGAACACACAGTATGTCAGTGGTTTGAGAAGTTCCATTCTGGTGTTTTTAATCTTGAAAATGAGCCACTTGGGTGACCTGAGACCAAAGTGGATAATGATGAGCTGAAAGCTGTAGTGGAAGCGAATCCATCTCAAGCTACGAGTGAATTAGCAGCAAGGTTTGATAACACCATTCCAACAATATTAGACCATTTGAAACAAACCAGCAAGGTAAAGAAGCTGGCTAGATGAGTTTTGCATGAATTAAATGAGCTTCAGAAGAGAAATCATCTTGAAGCTTGCCTTTCTTTGCTGTCACAACGTAAAGGTGAACCATTTCTACACCGTATTGTTATGTGTGATGAAAAATGGATTCTATTTGACAATCACAAGCATTCAGCAAAATGGTTGGATAAAGATCAAGTGCCAAAACACAGTCCAAAACTGAATATTCATCACAAATAGCTAATGATGTCTGTCTGGTGGTCCAGCGCTGGTGTTATCCACTACAGCTTCATGAAACCTGGTCAATGTATTACAGCGGATGTCTACTGCAACCAATTGGATGAAATGATGAGGATACTTGCGATTAAGCGGCTAAGATTGGTCACTACAGACAGGCCAATCCTCTTGCAAGACAGTGCTCATGTTGCACTAACAACACTGCTCCAACTACAGAGACTGGACTTGGAAACTCTGTCATCCACTGTGTTCTATTCACCAGATCTTGCATTGACTGACTACCACTTACTTTAGGCTTTGGACCATTTGTTGCAAAGGCAAATATTCACTTCTTAACAAGCTGTGGAGAAAGCCTTTCGCAATTTCATTGCCACTCACTTTCTAGGCTGCTTCGCTACTGGCATAAACAAGCTACCATTAAGATGGCAAAAGTGTGTCGATAGTTTAGGCACATACTTTGATTAATCGTACTGCTTCTTGTTAGAGATATAATAAATATTGATTCAAAATCGAACATTTCATATTTAATGACCTATTATTTACTGTACTCACCACACTGTGCAATATATCCAAAAAAAACTTCAAAATGTATTCTTCCTGTCTAATTGTGGCTTTGTATCCTTTGACCATCATCCCTCCATCCCCCTTTTAATCTTATGTTATGTACTGGACATTGTGGATGATGTAGAGACTCTGGATGATGTTATTTTTCTCTAAAGAGTTTTGCATTACATCTGTCGAGCCCATAAATTACTTTTGAATCTTTTTGATCCTCTGGAAGCTTCATTTTGGGCTTTGGTAGAGTGAATCTGTTACAATTTTGCCTTTAGTCGTGGGAAGTGGCTCTTAGTCCTGGGTCATGGTCCTTCCTCTTAAGGTAGGACTAGCAAACTATGGCCTGGCCTGTGGGCAAAATGTGGCCTGTTGCCTGTTTTTGTACAGTCTTTAGCCGAGAACAAGCTTTATATTATTAAATGGTTTCTTTTTAAACGATTTTGTAAGCACCTACATAATGTTCTCAATTTTACCTCTAAAGCACTTACCATGTGGCTCTTTAAGAAAAAGATTGTCATCCTCTTCTAATTTGCCAGGACTTGAATTTCCAGGTTCTTTCTCCTTGGCAGCAGGCAGCTCTGCTCAGATATTAAACTTAGCTGTTGCTTTCTAATGGGTGCTTTGGGGTCCACCATTTAGGAATTAGCCAAGGATTTAGGGGGATTTGATACAGATTTGGGCTCCTTTATGGCATGTTTTCTTTTACTTTCTTGCATTTCTAATATTCTCAACTTCGGTGTCCTCAGTCCAATAAGACTCCTGACTTCTTAAACTCGATCCTACCATGCCCAGCTACAACTGAGACTTTGAAGTATTAAGTCCTCTCCACTTTATGTCTACTTTTGGTTACTTTCCCAACAATTGTTTTCATTGTTTTGTCTAGAGTCTATCATTTTCATCAGTAGGGTTAATCTAATAAAAGCTCTCTGCCATTGCTGGACTGCACTGAAATTTGAGGCTTAAAAGAGTTTTCAACTATGAAACAAAGAAAAACTTGAGTATACAGAAAGTTCATTACTTAAAAAGAAAGGAATTCCACTACTCAGAGCTTTCAAATTGTCTATACTTTATTGTATCTAAAACAAATTAGCTGCAAAACTGTTTTACCCTCTGTTCTCATACACAGTGTTAACAATATTGTCTTTGGGTCATATGCCCTATGGCATAGGCCTGTGCTCTTCTGTTTGTGATAAAATAATAGTTTTGATTAGAGAGTTGACATTACCACAGATCACTTTCTTTCCAAGAGAAAACTGAGAAAATCACCTCTCCATGGCAATTGATGAGGTAAGCAAGTGATTTTCTATATAAAGTAAGTTTTTGCGGAGAGAGGAGGAGGTGATGCAAGGCCGCACAGAGATTAGGGTGTGAGAGAGCAGAAGAGTAGGGAATGAGGAGGTAGCGTAGGCAGTGGGGAGAAATTTTTTTTTTCTCCTGATCCTTTAGCAAGAAGAACTTGAGAAGTAGTCTTTGGGGTTGTGATTTAAGCCTTTCTATGCTTGGATTTTCTGAACTTGCCTGTCAGCTTCCGGAACAGGCAACATTCAATTAGTTAATGTTAAAAGATAATTTAGGCTTACAGTGCCACTTTACCCCAACAGAGTCTTTCTGGGTCACTAGTTGTCAAATTATATTTTGTAATCATGCACTGTGTGCTTGCCTTGTTTTGTGTTTTATTTAGACTGCTTTTAAGTATTTCAAAAGTGTTTGTTTTACCTAATCTGTTTTAGTTAAACACTTTTTTGAAACAGCATTAGTATGGTGTAATTACAGTGCTTCTTAGCTTGTGGCGTGGCAACTTTCTCCCTTTACATAACTATTAATATTAGACTGTTGAACAGAACACTCTGGTTTTATTATACCCAAATGGATTCCTTCCCACCCCGGCTGACCAGGCCAAAATCAAAAATGAAGTTAAATGCTCTAATCACAGAAAAGAAGAAAACATTGTTTTTATCATGTCTGATTTTTAAAAAAATTTTATTAACCTAATATTTGTTTTTTTGTTTCTGTATAGTTTTTACAGCTTCATTCTCGGATATTTCTACTCAGTTCAGATGAAAGTACAGTTAGTCTATTGAAGAACAATTCTCTCCAGGCTGAGTCTGATTTCCAAAGCAATGAGCAACAGATTTTCAAGACACTTACTTCAGAATCCTTGGGATTAAACAATAGTACCTCCTGTCCTCACTGGTTTGATATAAATGATTCCAAAGTTCAACCAATCAAGGAAAAGGATATTGAACAGCAATTTCAGGGTAAAGAAAGTGCCTATATGTTGTTTTATCGGAAATCCCAGTTACAGAGACCCCCTGAAGGTATGAAAAGAAAAATCTACCTGTTTGTTTAAGTTAATGACTTTAGAAGATAAACGTCAAATGCTGTTTGAGTTTTTACTCTAACAATTTGTCATTTTATAAAGATTATATATTTCTACTTTATTTTCTCTCCTATAATAATATGAGATCATAGTTAGATTTTCAAAATTGGCTTTTCTTGGTCACTCAATATAAAATCTTCTTATTGTGTTGGCAAACTTGAGTGCTATTGTCCCAAGCTCAGATTTGGCTCTGTCATTGAGCCTTATGTTGCCTTTGAGTTGTGAGTGGCCTTGGTCATATTTTCATATCTTCCCTTTGTTTTTCTCTTTGTTTTATCTTTTTACTCAAGGTATTGTGTTCTTTGAGCAGTTGAAATATCTTTGAAGCATTCTTCGTTGAACTTACTAACAGAGCCTAGACCGTCGGGGTTAACCATTGAGACCCATAATAATAAAGAGAATTTTTTAATTGAAGCTGATTTTAATAACATGAATAAGTCAGTAAGACTTTTTGATCACTTCCCGAAGTCTGCTCAAAAGTAAAAAACCATTATTAGGAAAGATTTGTAGATTGAGTCAAATCTGTGATTAGAGATGAGGGTAATGTTCTTAGGGAATGAGCATAGTGATCGTTTTTATAAAGAATAAGAGATACAGCAATTACTAATTTTCATGTGAATCAAAGGAAATTAACTTTCTAGATCTGAAACAGTTATATAACTATGCTGTTAATCAGAAAGGCTTTGCATTTTCCTGGGAGGAAAAAAAAGATACAGTAATAAGCCTGATGAAAATATTGTATATCAGAATGACAATTATGGAAAGATATATTAACAGAAAATGAATGTCTTCAGATGGAATATTAGTCTTTGTCATGGAATTGAATTTTAGTACGAGCATAACTAGAGCATATACTGAATGACAGTTTTCCAGTTAGCTTAGGAATTGAGTAAAGGTCCAGCCAAAATCTTGATGCACTTTTTTGGAGGTGAAAAGACAGAACTTTATAAAATGATTCTAAAATTAATGTAGATAAAGTAATGAAAATTAAAGAAGGGACTACTGAGGGGAAATTTACTATACTAGTAAAAACATATTTATAAAGTTATGGCAATGAAGGCAGTATAGTGATAATGCAAAGAGTTGAACAGATCATTGAAAGACAGCAGTTAGCCCAGGAATTGATGCAAGCATATTTGTGATTAAAATCCATGGTAAGGTAGTTCTTCGGATAAATGGGGGGGAAAGTGAATTACTCAATAAATACAACTGGGAAGTTGGTTCAGTTGCTAGGGAAATAACTAAGGCATTTTCCCTATTATACCAAACACTTAAATGATAGCTCCTTTAATGTTTATATAAAAAAGGAAACTTAAAATGTGTAAAACTTAAATATTTATCTGATGTTAAGGTAGAAATGACTTTTCTAAGCTTAAAAGCAAAGAAAGGAAAAAATTAAGGAAAAATGATATAAACCTCAAATAGAATTAAAAGGCAAATGGCAAACTAGTGGAAAACAGTAACGTATGTGACTAGTTCCCCTATCTGTAGAGTGCTCTTACATCTATTCCATTGTGCTCAGTAGTACATCGGGAAAAGGATATAAATAAGCAGTTTACAAAAGAAGGAATTCCTCCTATTTCTTCAAAAAATATTTCAACTTAGCCCATTATGAAAAAAATGTGAATCACAATGAGATGAACAGCAGTGAGGTGCCACTTTTTTCCTACCAAGTCAAATACAGTTGATGCTTCCTCCACAGCTTGTAGTTATATAAACTAATATGATCAGTTTGCGTACTTGTATTCAAAAGCCTTAAAACAAGCATGCCTTTTAAACCAGTATTTCCACTTCCACAAGTTTGTCTTGAAATAATCAGAGCTGTGTATGGATATTTATGTTCAAAGATGCTTGTTGCTCCCATTATTTTATAATAGTGACTAACTGGAAATCACCTTAATATCCAACAGAAAAAGATTGGATAGATTAATTATGCTACTTACACAATGGAC
Source organism: Lepilemur ruficaudatus (assembly GCA_963574885.1). Taxonomy (NCBI): domain Eukaryota; kingdom Metazoa; phylum Chordata; class Mammalia; order Primates; family Lepilemuridae; genus Lepilemur; species Lepilemur ruficaudatus. The sequence continues at coordinate 22,948 of CAUYRT010065793.1, forward strand.
TACTATGTAATCATTTATTCAAGGCTTTGGAAAAATACAACATATGAAATGAAAAAGCAAATTACAAATTTGGTAAATATGATCCCAGTTGTAAAAAAAAAGTGTGTATGTGTGTTTGTGTATGTCTCTGGAGAGTGAAATTACAGGTAGTATCTTCTTTTTTACACTTTTAAAAATAATTTTCAGAATTTTTACGGTAAGTAATTATTACATTTGCAATCAGGATGAAAATGTGGATGCTGTTTTTAAAAAGTATACTTAAAGAGAGTTGAAGAAATGGAATTCTTCTAGCTTGGCTTAAAGAACTATTTACCTTTCATTTGTTCTAACCTTTTCATTTTTCATATGGAAAAACTGAGATCCAGAAAAAATTAGTATTCACACAGCTAATTAGTAGCACTTTTCCTAGCTCCCAGCACAGTCCTTTCTGGTTTTCCTGCTACCTCTTCAGCACCCAGATTTCATTTAGCCAGCACGAATTAATGAAAAGTTTTGTTCACAGCTCGAGCTAATCCAAGATATGGAGTTCCATGTCATTTGCTGAATGAAATGGATGCAGCTAACATTGAACTGAAAACACAAAGGTAGTTTTAATTACTTTTAAAGTTTAAGTAGTATTTCTGGAGAATGAAGATCTAATTTAGGCCTTAAGCATCTAATAATTAAAATTAAAAAGAAAAAAATAGTCAACTAATTAATGGCAGTATTTGTTTGGCTGCTGAATTTTTATAGGGGGGTGTGTTTTACTTTGAAATTATCCTCATCTGTGAGAGTGAACTAAATAATGACATATAAAATGGCCATCGCTAAGTGGGTATCAAAGCCTAAGAAGACTAGAGAAACTGGTGAGCACACAGTTGCGTCAAATGAATTTGCCTCCTAGCCTGGCCATATTACTCCCCTGGGTACAAAGAGAACCTGCCAATAAAATGACCCCTCTTATTTAAGTATTGTGGAGAACTGGCTTGTAGTGACAGAAGACCAGAGGTGGGCAGATTTTCAAAAGAAAGGAAATATGGATTCTGCAAACTGTTGGGTCTAATGTTAATTTTGGGCAAACGCCTATAATGGATTCTTAAAGGGATGGTTTATGAGAACTTGATGATCTCAGTATTCTCTTTTGGGGCCTAACATTGGACCCTGAAGAACTGATTCTTTATTTGTGCTCTGACAGGGTCAGTAGGATATCAGGTTAGGGCCCAGTGGGCTGATTGTATAGCAGGGATGTGTTTACCATTTTTATCATTGACTTAGAGCTGGGGAAAAATATAGCAAGTACAATGAATGACACACCAAGATCAAAGGAACTCTCAAAAAAAACCAAGATACTAAAAACACGAAAACTTAACAGAGTACAGTAAGTGTAAGAAAAAACCTGCATGAGTGGTCTAGACTAGCAGTTGGTATTAAAAAGAAAATTTAGAAAACCAGAACAACTTGAGGGGTTTTAGCCAGCCAGCCCTAAGTCCTTTAATGTAGTCGTGCTCTCTGACCACATTAATATTAATAGAATGGTATCTCATGTACCTGAGTCATGGTGATAAGCCTTATTCCAGCTCTAAATGGTCAGAGTACACTTAGGGTAATGTGTTTGGCACCGTGCTGAGTCAGCTGAGTGGATTCAGAAAAGAACAGCTTGTGCCAGGCTGCTGCTAAAGACATTTAGCTTGGAGAATATAGACTCAGGAAGTTCATGCTAGTGACTTTTGATATTTTATGGGAGAATCTGTGGAGACTAATCGAAGTAAGGATAACAAATGACATAGAAGTTGGTAAACCTGCCACTTACCACAATTAAATGAGCTTGTTTCTAGCATTTTATTCATAATTCATAACCTCAGGATTAGAAGATTTTTAGTGGCTGGGCATGGTGGCTCACGCCTATAATACTAGCATTTTGGGAAGTCAAGTGGGGAGGATTGTTTGAGGCCAAGAGTCTGAGACCAGCCTGGGCAACATAGCAAGACCTCATCTCTACAAAAAAATTTTTTAAAAAATTAGGCATGGAGGTGCCTCGCACCTATAGTCCCGACTACTTAGGAGGCTGAGGCAAGAGGACCACTTGAGCCCAGGAGTTCGAGGTTACAGTGAGCTATGATTGCCCCACTGCAATCTCTAAAAAAATAAAAACAAAAAAGATTTCATGTATTGAGAGAAATGTGATGAATATGGCATAGTCTATGTTAAAACAGTTTTACCTTGGAATTCATGGTGACAGAGCTGAATTTTTGCTGTTTATTAAAAAACTAAAGTGAATCATTTTGGCACATAGAAGAAAGGAATTTATTTAGGTGAAATGGAGACCTTATTTGTATTATAAATCAAATATTTTTGGTTTAAGATGAAATAGTACCATGTAAAAATGTAGTATTTATGTATTTTTTATGCCTCTTTAAAGGGCAGAATGTGATTCTGCAAACAATACTTTTGAATTGCATCTCCACCTGGGCCCTCAGTATCATTTCTTCAATGGGGCTCTGCACCCAGTAGTCTCTCAAACAGAAAGCGTGTGGGAGTTGACTTTTGATAAAAGAAAATCTTTAGGAGATCTCCGACAATCAATATTTCAGGTAATTTAGCCTTACTTCCTCTTAATTTAGACATTGAGGTCCATCTCGAGCATTTCATCCTGTTTAGGATGTAACTTTGTTTTTCAGAGCTGCTTAGGAAAATTTTACATCTGCCACTTCATAGAGGGCTGACCTGAATGTTCTCCCCTACTTGTTAGTCTTTTAGAGAGGCTTTTCTGCACAGCTCCTAATAGCAGATTTCAGGTGGAGAAACAGGCCTGGCACGTTTTATTTGGGGGGAAAAAGAATATAAATATGGTCGTCTCTTTTTATGGAAAATAAAGAGAATTACTTTTCAAAGGGAGTGAGAAGATACAGATGAGCATGTTGCTTAAAACAGAACTACTAAGCAAGTAAAAGCAAGGAATTTAGTACACTCCAATATAAGACAGCATTTATGAATAAGATTCTTAAGTGAAGAAAAATATGTTACTAGACTATAGTGAAAACGTTGTAATCATTGTCTCCAAATAATTTATCCAGCTGTGTTGTAATGATGGTAATAGCAACAGTGGTGTTCCTTATGTTACTCACACTGCTTTCGTATAAACTATGTACTGTGGTTCTTTGACCTCAGGAGGGCAGGCTAGCCCCATTTTGAAGATGAGATCATTGAGATTTAAAGAGACCCAATGTCTTGCACATGGTCAGAAATCTAGGCATAGAGGAATGGGGACTCCAACCATGGTCTCCCCACTCTCCATCTAGGGTCCTTTCCTCATAATCACACTACTTCCTGACCAAGGAAAGGGAGATAGAAAATGTAAGCTTTTTTGTTTTTTTCCCCGAAATAATTTAAATGAATTTTCTGAAAAATTGTATCACTCACCAAAATTATTAGCTTCCTTTTGATTTTTTTCTTCTAAGAAAAGCAAACCAATTTCTTTTTTAACTTGAGCTGATTTGAATGTTATTTGAATGTTGGATCAGTGTCAAGATTTCTAAAATGGCCTACTACTTCTGAACTTTTTCATTAAAAGTTTATTTCTGAGCCAATTCTGACATTTTTGCTATAGTTGTATGGGGGGATCTGAACCTGTCTAGGGTGACATTTCAAATGGAAAATATCTTATTTACTTCAGAAGTTTTAGATACGCTCCACCCTGTGCTTTTTGTTTGTTGTAAGTGTACATCTCTACTATTATCTTAGAAGTAAGCTACTGGCAAGAGGTTAAGCAACTGACACAGCAGACTGATCACTTATAAATATGAAATTTCTTTTTAAGAGAAGTGTCTTCTGGCATTGTGGAGAAAGACTAGGTTGGCATGACCTTTATGGGTGATATTTTGGTGAGGTTACCACCATGCCCAGAGTCTCAGATCTAGAAACTTAAAGAACAAATCCCTGGTAATCTATTAAGTGAACTAGTAATGCCACTTATTAAGTTTACAAATTTGCATTCCTTTCAGGGAACTAGAATAATAGTGTATGCTAGAGTTAGTGCTGCTTTTCCCTGAACAGGGCTGATTAAACAAATAAGTTCTTTGGGGAAAAGTTCCTAAGCTGGCATGCTGTTCAGTGTGCTTTCTGATAAAAGTGGTCTTCACATAAATTAAGTAGAACTGTTTAGACAGTTGTGCTCCTTGTGTATGCCAGAGTTCTTCAGTCAGGAATGGTTGAGAGTCGCCACTTTTGGATTTGACTAATTTAACGAGTGATGTCTTATTTCCAAATTTTTGCTATTAGGTAGGAGTGGGAGTGTTCATTTGCTTGCTTCCTGCTTCACCTACCTATGTGAATTGGCACAGTGCTCTTTTCACCTACCCTGCAAAGGTGCAGTCTGCTTATCTTTGTAGACATACGTGTGTGTATTACTTTTCATTATTCTCTTTTCTTTCGTTAATATTCTTTAGCTGTTAGAATTTTGGAAAGGAGATATGGTTCTTAGTGTTGCAAAGCTTGTACCTGCAGGACTTCACATTTACCAGACGCTTGAAGGTAAGATAAAGATGAAAACACAGCAATTCACTTTACGCATTTATGTTTTTGTGAGGCTTGTCTGTGATTTTCTACCTTTTGCCAGTGCTTCCCCCACCTACTGCTTCCTTAACTATGTAGATTGTCTTCACACTGTCAATTTTCACAAAGAAATAATTTATCCAATTTATATAATAACTGAAATTCTTCTAACATGGAAATCTTTTATATTTTCTGAAATTAAAGCAATTTCTCTACCAAACTTTCTTTAAAGTGTTTAGAATTTCTTTTGTATTACCACAAATTGTTGAGCAAAATAGTTGGAAACCATTTGAATTTTATTTATATGACTTGGTTTTCTACCCAACCCTCAGCTTCAGACTTTGAAAGGTATTTTAAAAGTTTAGAAGTATTTACTGCCTTTAAATAGCAACAAAACAATGAGTAACAGTAGCAGGAGTAACATTTAATTTGGGCTTCGCTATGACAAATACTTTAATAAGTGTTTTAAGTGAATTATCTCATTCAGTTTTCACAAAATTTTTTTATCCCCATTTCATAAATGAGAAAACTGAAGCTGAGAGACTGGACACGCACAAGGACACGCAGCTAATTAGTGGTGGAGCGCGGACCTAACCTAACTCCTGTTCAGAATGTCGTGTACCGGCCGGGCGCGGTGGCTCACGCCTGTAATCCTAGCACTCTGGGAGGCTGAGGCGGGTGGATCGCTCAAGGTCAGGAGTTCGAAACCAGCCTGAGCAAGAGCGAGACCCCATCTCTACTAAAAATAGAAAGAAATTAATTGGCCAACTAAAAATATATAGAAAA
>CAUYRT010065794.1:0-14577 GCA_963574885.1 Lepilemur ruficaudatus
ATTTTTAAAAGACTAGACAGAAAGCAGTATTTGTTTTTAACTGCTGCCTGCATCAGGCAAAATTTTACTGCCTAAAAATTATGAAGAAGAGAGGAGGGGAGGGAGAAAAAAAATTGTGGAGAAAATGTCTGTTGCATCCTCCTTGCTCTTGATAACAGTTGTCCTTTTCTTTGCTCTACCCCCAGATAAAGCCACCAATCCTTCCAACCGCCAGGAGGACTGGGAATACATAATTGGCTTCTGTGATCAGATCAACAAAGAGCTTGAAGGGTAAGTCTGAACGCTCTAACGGGGCAGGTAAGAGAGGGCTGACTAGGAAAGTCAAAAATTGTGGCCAAAGTGGGGCTGGAGATGGCCCCAAGGCCATCGTACTGAAACTGTGGTCTGCTTGTCCCCTAGGCCACAGATCGCTGTACGACTGTTGGCCCACAAGATCCAGTCTCCACAGGAATGGGAGGCAGTCCAGGCCCTCACGGTAGGTTTCACTCTAGAGATGAGAGCAGTGGCTCTTCACCTGTCCAGACCCTTCCTCATGTATCCATTGGGGTCTCGGTGGTTCTCAGGGCTCATGCCCAAAAGCTAGCAGAAAGTCCTTGATACAAACTATATCTAGAACATGTCCAGTCAGCCATTCCACACACGTGTGCACTGTTTCCAGCACTAGTGCTTCGAAGGTGACTGCGGTGCTTTCCCTGCCAGCATGGCCACGTGGGCAGCGAGAGAGGCAGAGGTGCGGAGGCGGGGAGCCCATAGGCAGGGCCCTAAACCCAGCATGGGGCTAGAGAAGGCTTCTTGAAGAGATGCCCACATTTCCTCTGTGGTAGATGTTCAAAAATAAAAAAACTGCCCACGGAGCTGTCTTGACAGTTAAGTAGGCCGGCTGAAGAGAGTGAGGTGAGTACCATTTGTTGTGTAGTTAAATACAATGCTGGTTATTCGTGCAGTGTTGAGCTGCAAGGTGTGGCCACAGGGCAGATCTTGGAGTTCATTCAGACTAAGGGAGTTGAAGCCATGGAGCAGTGTGTGGCACTCAGGTGCCTCCAGGCTCTCCCTAGACCAGAGAGCAGCTGAGTTCTGAGGAATCTAGGGTTCTGCCCTGACTACATTTGAGTCCTGGAAAGACAGAAGACAGGAAATAGCACTTAGCACATGCATCTCTCTCAGGTTTGCTGTAGAGCTTAGACTTTAAAACACTGATTCTTGGCCACTGGGCACAGTGGCTCATGCCTATAAATCCTAGCACTCTGGGAGGCTGAGGTGGGTGGATCGTTCGAGCTCAAGAGTTCGAGACCAGCCTGAGCAAGAGCGAGACCCCGTCTCTACTAAAAAAATAGTAAGAAATTAGCTGGATGACCAAAAATATATATATAAAAAATTAGCCGGGCATGGTGGCATATGCCTGTAGTCCCAGCTACTGGGGAGGCTGAGGCAGAAGGATCGCTTGAGCCCAGGAGTTTGATGTTGCTCTGAGCTAGGCTGACGCCACGGCACTCTAGCCTGGACAACAGAGTGAGACTCTGTCTCAGAAAAAAAAACCAAAAAAAACAATGATTCTTAACAATGGGCGATTTTGCCCCTCAGGGGACATTTTGCAGTGTCTGGAGACATTTTTAGTTGTCACACATCAGGGTGGGAGTGTTCCTGACATCTAGTGGGGTACTGCCTGGCATCTTGTCCCTCTCTGAGTGCCACTAGATGCTCAACATTCTGTAATGCACAGGACACACCCACAACAAAGAATGACTGCCCCAAAATGTCAGCCGGGCCACAGTTGAGAAACTCTGCTTTAAAAAATCAGAAGCCAAAAAAAAGGAAAGGAAATTTTAAAAAACAAAAACAGAAGCCAAGAAAGGGAGCTCTGGGGTGGTGCACCCTCATTATGAACTGTGTGGGTGCCAGGGCCACAGGTGGCACAGGGAAGCATGCTAGGGACACAACGGAGGGTGGAGGGTGTGGTGTCATCTAGACTGACAATAACAAGATTTAAACATTCTCTCCCTCTAATGTCGGTCAGCTCTGGAAAGGACCCTGAGTCAGAGAGACTTTGTCCCTGGACCTGTTTCTTCGTCTGTAAAATAGGAGGCCAGAGCCTTGAAGGAAGGCACCTCCCAGGACTGGCATCCAGGCTGTCTTGGTGTCTGGGTCTCAGGTTTCTTACTTTAACCCGCGTAAATTCCCCAACAGAGGTTTGCAATTGTGTGAGCCAGTTGTGTAGCTCGCGCTGCTCCCAGGGTGGAGGCGGCGCCAGCTGCTTTCCGTGGTGAGCTCCTCCATCAGGGGCATCCATTAGCACTGCTGGCAGGTGCGGTCTCACCGAGCTCCTCTCTGTGTGGCTGCAGGTGCTGGAGGCGTGTATGAAGAACTGTGGGAGGAGATTTCATAACGAAGTGGGAAAGTTCCGTTTTTTGAATGAGTTAATCAAAGTCGTCTCTCCAAAGGTCAGTCACTGGCAGTTTCCTTGCTACTAGGGACTTCATATGTGTTCCTCCCCATCTCCCATCTTAATGGCTTTCACTGCCCAACCACATCCCCACAGAGCTGAGATGCTCTGTGTCTTGCCCTTAGAGAGTGAGGCCCTGGAGGTGATGGGGACCAAACAGAACACATGGATAGGCAGCCTGTATGTGACAGGTGCTGTGACAGTAGCTGTGTGAGTGCCCGGGGTGAGGACCTGAGTAGCTCCTAGCACACAGCAGTTGTGGATTTTTTTTTTTTTTTTGCCTCTCGTGGATAGGAGGAGCTGGGCTCCCTCATGACTCAGCTGTTCAGCCGGCCAGGTTCTGTTGCGTGCCAGCAGTGCGTAGCTCTGGGTACTCACTTAAAGCAGAGGGAACATTTTTTTCATGCTAAAGACATGTTCATGAACTCCTTCAAGATTAAATGCAGTTGTGGTTTGGCAGCTTGTGCACGGAAATGCAGTGACGGGCTCCTGGCCCCCTGCCTAACCACAGACTATCCAGATGGACACAGCCAGGCCACAGGGAGGCTCTCCCTTCCCCCCGCTCTGTTTCACACACACCTTAACACCTGCTGGTGTTGAGTAGGCTTGAGGCCTGTAACTAACAGGCAACTGTGTCACTGCTGGGAGGGGAGCCTTACACTTTCTCTGCCTCCAAACTGCAGTTACTAGGTTCTCTCATTCGTTTTGCCGCTTAGTACCTTGGGGACAGGGTGTCTGAGAAAGTGAAGACCAAGGTTATCGAGCTGCTGTATAGCTGGACCATGGCCCTGCCAGAAGAAGCAAAGATCAAGGATGCCTACCACATGTTGAAGAGACAGGGTACGTGTCTACCTTCCTTCAGTTTCAAGGCAGCTCTTGGAGGCCGGCCAAGGCAAGGAAGAGAAGGGAATTTGGTGTCCCCAAACTCCCTTGCTCCTGAAGAGAATGGCATTTGTGCCCAGGGCAGAGCTCAGCAGGGTCTCAATAGGATGAGGTGTGAGCAGCTTGCCCTGCGCCCTCTTGCAGGTCTTGATCACAGGGATGTGGCCCTTGGTGTATGAGCAGGGGTGACGAGGTGACCACAGCCTGAGCACTCGCTCTGCCCCCATGTGCCCTTTCAGGCATAGTGCAGTCTGACCCACCAATCCCTGTGGACAGGACGCTGATCCCCTCTCCACCACCTCGTCCCAAAAACCCTGTTTTTGATGATGAGGAGAAATCCAAGGTAAAGTACATCCAGGCCTGGGGTTTTCTCAGATCTGAGGTGGCAGCAGCAGGGGAAGATGGTTTTGCTTGGTGCTTTGGGGAGCAGGCATGCTACCTTTACCTTAACTTTGGTGTCCTCCTCTTCCAGCTTTTAGCCAAGCTGCTGAAAAGCAAAAACCCAGATGACTTGCAAGAGGCCAACAAGCTGATCAAGTCCATGGTGAAGGAAGTGAGTGGGCCTGGTCCTTCGGATATGGGGTGGAGGAGCCACGCACACAGGGCAGAGGCTGCTGCTTCCCTGGATGTCAGGCCTCTTTTGTTCCCCCTGCCGCCAGCCCTTACCTGGGGAAGCTGAGGCTGGGAGGGCTTCTGGAAGAGCATAGAAGGGAGGGCACAGGAGGGCTGAGGCGGGTGTTGCTGTGAAAGGACTGTAGACTGGGTCCCAGGAACCAGGCCCTGTGCTCATGTTGTGGGGTAAGGCATGGCCCTTGCTTCGTGGGAGTGGGAAGACGAACTGTTGAGCTGTCTTTCTCCTGATCCTTGCTGATGGGCAGGACGAGGCACGGATCCAGAAGGTGACCAAGCGTCTGCACACGTTAGAGGAGGTCAACAACAACGTGAAACTGCTCAGCGAGATGCTGCTTCACTACAGCCGAGAGGACTCTTCAGAGGGAGATAAGGAGCTCATGAAGGTAGGCCCACCCTCAGGTGAAGAGCCCGCCTCACGGGATGCTCTGCAGGAGCGTTCAGAACCAGCCCGTGCTGAGTGCCTGCTATTGACGACACTGGGCTACACGCTTGGCATTCACAGCCTCAGTCATCTGCATAGTGGCCACAGAAATGGCGGCATCGCCATCTAACACCTGAGGTTGCTAACTAACCCAGGATAGAAGGGCCAGGTGTAAACCTGCTTGTGTGACTCCAGAGACCGTGCCTGCGGTGCTCACCACTGCTGTGTACCTGTCCTTACTGCCTCAGGGGCATCCCTGTGGCCCCAATGCTGATGTGGTCCAGGCCGTGGGTGGGTGGATAGTTTGAGTTCGGAGGTACATGCCGGCCTGGGAGATGGGAAGGGACTTACTGTCTACACAGATGTCTTGGGTGACACAGTGTGGTGGTGGCAGGAAGATTTGTGCTCTGGTCCCAGTGCTGCCAAAATTGACCATGGTGCATTGAGGACCCTCTGTTTTCTGGTCACGAACACCAGATCACATGATCTCTGAGGGCCTTTGCAGTTGTGATTTTTTATGTCTGGGTGTCTTTCAGGAGTTGTTTGATAGGTGTGAGAACAAGAGGCGGACGTTATTTAAACTAGCCAGTGAGACAGAGGACAATGACAACAGTTTGGGTGAGTGAGAAGGACTGGTTGGCAAGGATGAGCCAGGAATTTGGCTGGGTTGGTGGGGAAGTTGTCATAGCCGGGTATAAAGAGTGTTTTCTCCCCCAGGGGACATCCTGCAGGCCAGTGACAACCTCTCCCGGGTCATCAACTCTTATAAAACAATTATTGGAGGGCAGGTCATCAATGGCGAGGTGGCCACCTCAACCATGCCTGACTCTGAAGGTAAAATGTTCTGGTTCCCCATTCTGGACCCCTCCAGACCGCCCTGACTCCCCGCCACACAGCCAAGGGTGCAGCTGACCAGTGTGGCATTCCACAGGACCTGAGGGGTTCTCAACTGTTCCAAGTGCTCCCGCTGCCTCCTCCAGCTCGCTTTACAGTGTCCCCCGGCAGAAATGCCTTTGGACTGGGCCAGAGGCTGGAGCATCAGCCACTGCGCCCAGGGTCCTGCCTCCTGCTGTACAGCCACTAGAACAACCCTGTTGTTCCTGTCCTCTTTCTATTGACCCATCTAGGGAACAATCACTCCAGTAACCAAGGCACTCTCATCGACCTTGCTGAGTTGGACACACTGAGTCCATCCTCTGCATCGGCTCCGGCACCCACTCCACCCTCCTCAGGCATCCCGATCCTCCCTCCCCCGCCCCAGACCTCAGGCCCTCCACGCAGCCGCTCGTCCAGCCAGGCCGAGCCCTCCCTGGGGCCCAACAGCACGAACAACGCCCTCTCCTTGCTGGACGAGGAGCTGCTCTGCTTGGGTACGTCCTAGAGGGGGGCCGAAAGGTGTTTCTCCTGGTGGAGCCCTCAGAGGAAGAAGGGCCGGGTGGCATCCGGAGGTAGCCCAAGAGTGTCCCAGTGTGCTTCTCGGGTGGGCAAAGAGCCTTCAGTTGTACGGAACAGAGTCAGTCAAGGTCCCTGACCCTTGAGGCCACCAGGGCAGTCTTACCAGTGGACTCCAGGCTGGGCCCTGCTCCCCTCTCCTTCAAAGGGCCCTCACATCTGTGTGTGAGGACTGAAGGGGACCTATTGCCCTCTGGAGGCTGCCTGAAGAAGAGCTCCCCACTCCTTCACCCATTGGTATCTCTTGTCACCTGATCCTTCCTCAGCAAGGGCTGCCCATCCCAGAGCCTTTTCTCATGGAGTTCCTTTCTCTGTTCTCAGGCCTCACTGACCCAGCCCCTAATGTTCTTCCCAAAGAGTCAGCTGGAAATAGCCAGTGGCACCTGTTCCAGGTAGGGGCACACTGATGGTGTCATCACTAAAGTGTTTGAGGACCTTCACTCACTAGCCTCATCACTCCTGACCAGTTCTTGGCTACAGTCAGCTGGGGCCCCGGCTGTCCCTACCCTCCAGAGTGCTGCCCAGCATGGCTGGGAGATGGGTCGATTGCCTCCAGGGTCTCTGCTTAGCCCCGTCATTGGAGGGCTGCTGGTCCGGCAGGGTTGCACACCTCTAGTGCCCCTGGTGGAAGAGGGCCAGTGCCTGCAGGGCTATGCCCCTTGCCACCTGCAGCAGGCCCTGCCCGGCCTTTGCTCACCTGCCCTTTCCATTGCCCACAGAGTGAACAGTCCAACCTGGACTTCTTCAGCTCCAAGCCAGGGCCTGCTGCCTGCAGCTCCTCAGACGCTCCTCTGCTGCAGCCCTCAGCCCCCTCCTCAGGCAACTCCCAAGCTCCACTGCTGCCTCCCTTCCCAGCCCCTGTGGTCCCAGCCAGTGCTCCTGCCCCCAGTGTGGGTTCCTTCCTGTTCTCTACTGGACTGGCCCCAGCTTTGGCCCCAAAGGCTGAGCCTGCGGTCCCTGATCACCATAGCTCAGCACTGGGCGATAGCACCCTGCACCACCTGGATGCCCTCGATCAGCTTCTGGAAGAGGCCAAAGTGTAATGAGTGGGAGAAGAGGTGGGGTTGCTGAGGGCTGGGCATGGCAGAACCAGAGGTTGGGGGGAAGATCCCTTTTGGCCCAGTCAGGCTGGAAGCTGAGAGGGCGGGTATGGGTAAGAGCTGTCTCTGGCATGGTGGGGGAGGGGCCTTTGTGAGGGATCGGCCCAGCACATCTGGCTTGCCCTCTGACTTGTCTTCTGTCTTCCTGCCTCCCAGGACATCAGGCTTGGTGAAACCTGCCTCCTGCTTTTCCTCTGGGGCCACGACCTCCCCTCTGATCCCCGCCACCCCAGCCAGGCCTCTCCTGCCCTTCTCCACCGGGCCTGGCAGCCCTCTCTTCCAGCCACTGGCCTTCCAGCCTCAAGGCAGCCCCATGAAGGGGCCCCAGCTCTCCCTGGCCAGTGTCCACGTGCCCTTGGAATCGATCAAGCCTAGTAGGTGTTAGAGGCTTGAGGTGGGGAGGGAGGTGGGGCCCACAGCTGCAGTACTGTGGGGCATGTGATGGGTGGGTCCTTGTGGGGATCCCTTAGAGCCAAATGGGGATTGCTTGCTGGCTGTGTTGGCCTTTCCAGACTCTGAGGGACTGTTGTATTTATCGTGGCCAGGGAGCCTGTCTCTCCCAACTTGTGGCTACAGCAGGTACCACTTGGGCTCTGTCGGGTATCTTTGGCTCTCTCCTCCCACACCCATGTGCGAACTTCTTGCAGGCAGTGCCCTTCCTGTGACAGCCTATGATAAAAATGGCTTCCGCATCCTCTTCCACTTTGCCAAGGAGTGTCCTCCAGGACGGCCTGATGTGCTGGTGGTGGTGGTATCCATGCTGAATACGGCTCCCTTGCCAGTCAAGAGCATCGTGCTGCAGGCTGCAGTGCCCAAGGTACTCCCTGTTCCCAGAGGGCAGCCATCGGACAGCAGTCTGTGGCAACTGGGATCAGACTTGGTTCCATCGTGGGGCACCTGCTGCTCTCTTCAAAGAAGCTTCTCCTCTCTATCTGTAGTCCATGAAAGTGAAATTGCAGCCACCCTCTGGGACAGAACTCTCTCCATTCAGCCCCATCCAGCCACCTGCAGCCATCACCCAGGTCATGTTGCTGGCCAATCCACTGAAGGTGAGCAGGGTAGAACCCACGGGTCCCAGCTGCCCCAGATTAGGACCTCAGGACCAGTACCTCCCACCCTGAAGTGCTGTGACCTGTAGCATTAACACATCCCTTTGCTGCCCTGGGCTAAGCTGCTGAGCGTGGCTGGTGGGAACAGGGATGATCCCTCTAACATAGAGAGGGCTGTGAGAGGGTAGCAGAGCAGAGGGCATCCTACTGAGGGGCCACCTAGGCTGGATCTCACGCGCTGCCCTCTGTCACAGGAGAAGGTGCGGCTTCGGTATAGGCTGACCTTTGCTCTGGGGGAGCAGCTGAGCACGGAGGTGGGCGAGGTGGACCAGTTCCCTCCTGTGGAGCAGTGGGGGAACCTATGACCCCAGAGGACGCTGTGATCTTCACTTTGAAGCCCAGGCAGGCTGCCCTAAGACGGGGAGTGCTCTGGTCCAGTCACTCTCCATGTCCTGACGACAGTGCTTATAGCTTTGACATGGAACAGGGGTCCTGGGCATTGCTGCTGGGAGCCAAGCCGCTGCTGTGATAACCACTCTTTTGGCCCCCTAAGAGGACTTGTTTTTATCTACCTGTGTGACTTGAAGTGGCCGTATGCCGTCAGGGGTGGGGAGTGGCCCCGGCGACTTCACTACTGTCCCGGGAACATGGATCCCAGGCTTGGAGTAGGTTTTTTCCTCTTTTTACTGGCATTCACTGAAGCCCTGGGTGGGGGAGGTCACTGAGGAGAGAGTATCGTCTCCGTCTCCCCCACCCCGCAACAAGAACCACGTCCTCACACCCCAGAGGTGCAGCCTAAGAGGCTGCAGGGCCCCTGCCCCGCCCACCACTGTTGCTGTTCTGTGCTCCCCCTGCTGGCAGGCTCCTGCTGGCCCCTCCAGGGAGGTGGGCCAAGCCCAGTGGCCCAAGATGGTGTTTGGCCCAGGTGAGAAATGGTACACTGGGGCCCTACCTTCTGCGGGCAGCAGCATCCTGGAACGACCACTGAGCGATGAGTTGCGCGCTTATCCCTGGCAGTGGCATGCTATGTCCTATGGACATCTCGGCAGGACATGGAACTCAACCTAGCAGAAACAGAACTTGGCCTTCTGATAGCCTAAACTAGCGATAGGAAAGAAAATGAAGAGAACCAATATTTTCCCTTCTCCAAAAGCAGGTGAGCTTTCTGGGAAAAGCGTGCCTCCAACTGTGGGGCAGGCCATCCTACTCACTACCTCTTGCTTGGCATGAAATAAACTGCTGTCTTCCCCGTTAGAGTCTCTGAAGGGAAGGACAACTCCTGCCACCCTCTGCGTCCTCCTGCTTTGGCCTCCTCCTCCCACCAGATGGCATGTGGTGTGGTTGGACACCGGAGGCCTCAGGGTCAAGCACGTTGCACTAGACATGTCCTAACGCGCTGCCCAGAAACCCTGTTCCCAGCTACCAAGGGGCCCTATCAGCAAGATGTTGGGTCTGGAGGTGATGAGATCAGAGCCATGCTTGAGCCAAGTCTCCAGAGCCTGTGCTTCCAACAGTGCTTGGCCCCAGCTAGCTTGTCCCAGCTGCTCTGACAGGTGGATGCAATCCTTGGCCAGGGATACCAGGCCTGACAAGGCAACAGGAAAGAGAACCACCAGCTGCCACAGAAGTTGGGGAAGAACACACAACTCAGCTGGATGAGCTCAGCAATCGGATATCTCTGGGAAAAGGGAGGTGGCACAAACCACGTTCCCTGATCCCCGCAACCCCTTGTAGGACTCCCTTACTCTGGATCAAGAGGTCATCTCCTTTCCCCTTGCCGTCTTTAGCAAGCAGGTTTCACTGCTTCATTAGGACAGGTCAAAAGTGAATCATTTTCACTAAATAAATCCAAGAGCTTTCCAGAGACTGGCTTCTGCAGCCCTGGGAATGTCTGTGGGATTACTATGTGGAAATGTACCTTTATAATAAGCTTTAGACATTAAAATTACTTATGAGTGTTACTCGTTACTACTGAGGTCACTGCTTTGTGGCAAACAGCTGTATTGGATATACCAACTCTGCTGCCCTTGTTTTGCTGCATGTTAAATAAAACTGTTTTCACCCTACTTGGAATCCTTCTAGTATAGACACCATTCACCCCAGTGGGGGAGGTTCCACTGTGAATTCCAAATGTATGTAGGTGGGTTAGGCTATGCTGGAGTTGCGTAAGGTTTTTGTTAAAAGTATAAGTTCCAAACACTTTTTTTTAAAAAGCAGGTAACCAAAATGTCAACAGAATATTGAATGTTCCAGATGAATCTGAGGTCAGGCAAGCTTTCAGAAGCACAAACCACCAAGGGCTCTTGTTCAAATTTACAGTTAATAGGGAGGAGGATACCGTACTCATCATTCATAACTTCTGGGAATGGCTTCTCTAAAGAGACACAGGAAGACAGTTCCATGTCAAAGAGAACATGAAACAAGCATTTTCTTCTATCTTAGGTTCAGAGTAGACATAGATAACTCTCTGCCTGGACAATGGTCCGTAAGAACTTGTATTTGCAAAAGAGAACATTTATTTTAAAACTCTGTATACACAGCCATACAGAGATACCACACTGAAGCAGCTCTCTCAGGAACCTTCCAGTGAGCCTTCTCTTATAATTGCTCCAGCAAGATTTCGTGCAAGAGCAAGTCTCAGCATTTCCACTTTGGTGGTCTCTATGTCATCATCCTGCAAAGCAGAGAGAGCCAGCATGAGCCAGTAGGAAGGATTCATTCCTTAAAGTTCCCAAAGGTTCTACCTAATCCAAAGGTAGAACGCAGACAGAGAACATTTAACATTAAGTAGTAGCTTCCAGCAAGTAAAGGGCCACTCTGAAGGGCAGGAAAGAGAAAAAAACCATAGGGATCAAAATACTAGAATTGCCCATTTTCTCCTAAAAGAAGTTGGTGTGTGAGTTACAGGTTAAGGGAGAACTAAGAGGCACATGAGTTCATAAGGAACCAGTGTTTCTGGAAGGAAAGGGAGGGGGAAGCCCAAGAGAATGAGCCTTTTCCCACTTTGATACCTCCCTTGTGGAACCATCAACCAGAAGTTAAAATGACCTGGAGTTGCTGGGCATCAGGTTCTCCATGCTCTGGCCTTCCTGACGTCAAGTCCTCCAGACACCGCATCAGCTCATAAGTCTGTTCTGCTGAAAAAATCACCTACAGGAGAGAGACTGCTTTGCTTAGCTGCTCCCCGGCAAAGGCCTGCACTGGTTGGGGCACAGGCCCAAGTTCAGAGAAGTTCTTCCTTCTGTGCCCTATGCAAGAAGCCCTGGGAGGATGAAGCAGCTTCTGATTCTCACTTCTGGCCCTTCTAGTCAGGGCCCTGGGCTGAGTATAGTTGGCACACAGCTGCTTCATTTCAAAGTAAGTGCTTTTCTTGTGTGAACGTGAGATTTACAGAGGGGTGACTACGTGCGCATGCACACACATACTACACACTACTTGGGAGAAAACGCATGCACATCTGCAGTAGCTACGGAACTAGGCACGGTCGGGACTCCAAAAGTAGAGAAGAAATTCACCACTAACTAAACCTTTACCTGTTTCTGTTCCAAAAGGGGCAGGGCATCTGTTAGCAGTGTCATCCAGAAAGACCGAGGGGCAATCTGAGAAGTCATCAATGACAGGAGAAGAGAAGCGGCATCAACAAAACGCTTCTCCCCATATAATCGGTGGAACTCACGGTACTTTCCTGTTAAGAAAGGAGAGCAGGAGGTCACCTCTGCGTTCTGTTAAATGGCTCAAGTGAAACCTACAAAAAGGCTGGGCGTGGTGGCTCATGTCTGTAATCCCAGTGCTTTGGGAGGCCAAGGTGGGAGGATTGTTTAAGCCCAGGAGTTTGAGGCCAGCCTCAAACTGTAGAGACAGTGAGACCCCGTCTCTATAAAAAAGAAATTAGCCTGGGTGCTGGCATGTGCCTATAATCCCAGCTACTGGGGAGGCTGAGGTAGGAGGATTGCTTGAGCCCAAGAGTTTGAGGCTGCAGTGAGATATAATGACACCACTGCACTCTAGCCCAGGCACAGTGAGACCTTGTCTCCAAAAACAAAAGCAGCACAAAGAAAGATGGAGGCACAAAAAAAGAGACATGACAACTAAATTATTGATCTTGGACATGACAGGACCTTACTGGGACAGCTGATGTAATCAGAATATGGATTGTGAATTAAATAAGAATATTGTATCAATAACAGATCTCCTGATTTTGATAACTTTTTGTTTTGTTTTGTTTTGAAACACAGTCTCACTCTGTTGCTTGGGCTAAAGTGAGTGCCGTGGCGTCAGCCTAGCTCACATCAATGTCAAACTCCTGGGCTCAAGTGATCCTCCTGCTTCAGCCTCCCAAGTAGCTGGGACTACAGGCATGTGCCACCATGCCCGGCTAATTTTTTCTATATATTTTTAATTGTTTGGCTAATTTCTTTCTATTTTTAGTAGATTAGGGGTCTCACTCTTGCTCAGGCTGAACTGAGCTCAAACAATCCACCCACCTCGACCTCCCAGAGTGCTAGGATTATAGGAGTGAGCCACTGCACCCGGCCGTTTGATAACTATTATTTTCAGGAAATACACACTGAAGTATTTAAGAAGAAACGGGAACAATATCTCCAACTTACTCTAAAATCGTTCCCAAAAGAAGTGACTGACCAATTGAGGAACGAATGACAAAACAGATGAAGCAAAATATAAAGTCGTCCCTCAATATCGACAGGGCACTGGTTCCAGAATCCCTGTGGATACCAAAACCCAAGGATGCTCAAGTCTCCTATATAAATGGGGTAGCCTTTGCATAGAACCTATGCAGATCCTCCCATGTACTTTAAATCATTTTCAGGTTACTCACAATACTTTATACAGTATAAATGCTAAGTAAATAGCTGCTATACGAATAGTGAGAAGGAAAAAAAATCTAAAGCTGGGCACAGTGGCACGAGGCCGTAGTCTCAGCTACTTGGGAGGCTGAGGCAAGAGGACATTTGAGCCCAGGAATTCAAGGCTGTAGTGTGCCCCATGATCAAGCCTGAGAATAGTCACTGTACTCTGTCACTCTATCTAGCCTGGGCAGCATAGTGAGACATCTCAAGAAAAAAGAAGTCCAGATGTTCAATGTAGATGCAGCCATTCATTCAGTTGGTTGAATCCACAGATGCAGAACCCTCGGATATAAATGGCCAAATGTAATTGGTGAATTGGGTGAAACGTATATGGAAGCTCCTTACTCCTTATACAATTTTTACAACATTTCTTTAAGTTTGAAATTACTGGAAAATAAAATGTTATCAAAAACTGCAGTCTGGCAATAGGGTTCTATGTAGTTTGGAGTTTGGGTTTAACAGGAAGGAAAAACTTAGAGAAGTCTAGAATGATCCCTCCAATCTCTATTAGCTGTTCACTTATGCCCAAGGTCCAGGGGGACAGAACCCAGAGAACTCACCCAGGAATGTCAGCCGGTCACTGAGCATCATGGCTGGCCCCAAGTTGTCAATGAGATCCAAATCAGAAAAACAGCCTCGCTCACAGTAATCCCTGAGGAACCTGCAGGCCAGGCCCAGAGGAGATCAGAGCAGCAGTCCCAGGCCTCAACCTCCCAACCTCCCAGACAACCCCTGGAAAGCCAGCACCTGCTGAACCCACCTGTCTGACACAAGCGTGGCAAAGGCAGCATCTTTAGCACGGATGCTCCAAGAAAGGGCGGAACCCAGGCGATTGTTGCGGACAGCCTTCATGGCTAAGATCTTACAAATGCTGCGAACTTTGCAGAGGAAAAGAGAAAAGACAAACACTTTCACCCCAAAAATTACCATTCCTAGGCCAGGGCGTGGGGGCTCACACCTATAATCCTAGTACTCTGGGAGGCCAAGGCAGGCGGATCGCTCAAGGTCAGGAGTTGGAGACCAGCCTGAGCAAGAGCGAGATCCTGTCTCTACTAAAAAAAATAGAAAGAAATTAGCAGGACAACTAAAAATATATAGAAAAAATTAGCCGGGCATGGTGGCGCATGCGTGTAGTCCCAGCTACTCGGGAGGCTGAGGCAGTAGGATTACTTGAGCCTAGGAGTTTGAGGCTGCTGTGAGCTAGGCTGACGCCATGGCACTCTAGCCCGGGCAACAGAGCAAGACTCTGCCTCAAAAAAAACAAAACAAAACCAAAAAAACAAAACAAGTGACAATTGGGTTCTGTTAACAGTATAATGATCCACCACAGTGGGACTGGCTTTATGACCAGATGTGATTTTAGGGGTGGCAAAATATTTTGTTTCTCCCCACATATTAGCTCCTCCATTACCTGTCCAGATATCTAAAACCCTATCTTCCTTTAGGTCTAGAACACCCTATGCTTTCAGAGATAGATGGTCATAAACATGTGACTGCCTCTGGGCAAGCACAGCTCAGGTTTTCATCATGCAACAGTGAGGAAGAAAAGAAGGGGCAGACTTGTCCATACTCGTTCCCCTCCCTGTGTTCTCCGAGCCACCTCCAGCACCACTTCCCCAGAGCCAGGCTTAGCCAGCAACACAATTCCCGTGGGAGAGGGAAACTCGGCACTGATTCCAGGCCTGACCTTGTGGAGAAAGTAGAGCGAAGAAGTGGCTCAGGACTTTTTCTA
>CAUYRT010065795.1:0-17679 GCA_963574885.1 Lepilemur ruficaudatus
TACTGATTCAATCTTGCTACTCATTGTTGGTCTGTTCAAGATTTCTATTTCCTCCTGATTTAAGCTTAAGGGGTTGTATATCCATTTCCTCTAGATTTTCTAGTTTGTGTGCATAAAGGTGTTCATAATAGTCTCAAATGATCTTTTGTATTTCTGTGGTGTCAGTTGTAATGTCTCATTTTTCTTTTCTTTTCTTTTCTTTTCTTTTCTTTTCTTTTCTTTTCTTTTCTTTCTTTTTTTTTTTTTTTTTTTTTTTTTTTTGAGACAGAGTCTCACTCTGTTGCCTGGGCTAGAGTGCCGTGGCATTAGCCTAGCTCACAGCAACCTCAAACTCCTGGGCTCAAGCAATCCTTCTGCCTCAGCCTCCCGAGTAGCTGGGACTACAGGCATGTGCCATCATGCCTGGCTAATTTTTTCTATATATTTTTAGTTGGTCAAGTAATTTTTTCTATTTTCGGTAGAGACGGGGTCTCTCTCTTGCTCAGGCTGGTTT
The DNA here is from genome assembly GCA_963574885.1 of Lepilemur ruficaudatus. Lineage (NCBI taxonomy): Eukaryota > Metazoa > Chordata > Mammalia > Primates > Lepilemuridae > Lepilemur > Lepilemur ruficaudatus. The sequence goes on from CAUYRT010065795.1 coordinate 494, forward strand.
CAAACTCCTGACCTTGAGCAATCCTCCCGCCTCACCCTCCCAGAGTGCTAAGATTACAGGCATGAGCCACCACACCTGGCCTTGTTTTTCATTTCTGATTGAGCTTATTTGAATCCTCTCTCATTTTCCCGATTAATCCAGCTAATGATCTATCAATTTTATTTTTTCAAAGAACCAACTTTTACTTTCGTTGATCCTTTGTATTTTTTTGTTGCAATTTCATTTAGTTCTGCTGTGATCATTTTTATTTCATGTCTTCTGCTAGCTTTGGGTTTGGTTTGTTCTTGTTTTTCTAACCCCTTGAGGTGTGACATTAGGTTGTTAAATTTTTATCCCTCTGTATTTTTGATGTAGGCATTTGGTGATATGATCTTTCCTCTTAGCATTGCTTTTTCTGTATCTCAGGGATTTTTGATAACTTGTATAACTATTATCATTCATTTTGAAAAAAATTTTAATTTTCATCTTCATTTCATCATAGACCTAAAGTTCATTCAGCAGCAAGTTGTTTATTTTACACGTATTTGTGCAGTTTTCAGAGTTCCTCTTGGAATTGATTTCTAGCTTTATTCCACTGTGGTCTGAGAAGATAGTTGATATGATTTTGATTTTTTTTTAATTTATTGAGACTTGTTTTGTGGCCTAACATTTGATCTATCTTGAAAATGTTCCATGTGCTAATGAGAAAAATGTATATTCTGCAGCTTTTGAGTAGGATGTTCTATAAATGCTTGTTAGGTTCATTTGTTCTAGAGTCCAGTTTAAGTACACTGTCTCTTTGTTGATTTTCTGCCACAATGATCTGTCTTTTTTTTTCTCTCTCTCTCTCTCTCTCAATGTGTTGCCCAGGCTAGCAGGCTGGTCTTGAACTCCTGGCTTCATGCAATGCTCCCACCTTGGCCTCCCAAATTGCTGGGATTACAGGCATGAGCCACAATTCATCTAGCTGTGTCAGTGAAGTGTTGAAGTTCCCCACCATTATTATATTGCTGTTTATTTCTTTTCTTAGGTCTAGCAATATTTGTTGTATGAATCTGGGAGCTCCAGTGTTAGGTGCATATATATTTAGGATATATATATCCTTCTTGTTGAACTGATCCATTTATCATTATATGATGACTTTCTTTTTCTTTTCGTACTGTTTTTGATTTAAATTCTGTTTCATCTCATGTAAGAATAGTTATCCCTGCTCACTTTTGGTTTCCATTTGTGTGGAATTTTTTTTTCACTATTTACCTTGAGTCTATGAGAATCTTTATGAATTAAGTAGATCTCTTGAAGGTAGCAGAGATTTGGGTTGTGTTTTTTTAATCCATTCCACCAATCTATATCTTTTAAGCGGGCATTTAGGTAATTTCCATTCAAAGTGAATACTGACATGTGCAATACTGTTCCAGTTATCGTGTTGATTGTTACCTAGTTGCTTTGTATTCCCAATTGTGTTACTGTTTTATAAGAGCTGTGAGTTTTTTGCTTTTGAATGTTTTTATATTGGTGAGTATTAACTTTTCATTTCAATGTTTAGAATTCCTTTAAGCATTTCTTATAGGGCCAGTATAGTGGTGACAATTCCTTTAGTGTTTGTCTGAGAAAGACTTTATTTCTCCTTCATTTGTGAAACTTAGTTTTGTAGGGCACAAAATTCTTGGTTGACAGTTACTCTGGGTTTTGTTGTTGTTGTTGTTGTTGTTGTTGTTGTTTTGAGACACAGTCTCAATCTGTTGCCCTGGCTAGAGTGCCTTGGCATCAGCCTAGATTGCAGCAACCTCTGACTCCTGGGCTCAAGCAATCCTCCTGCCTCAGCCTCCGGAGTGGCTGGGACTACAGGCATGCGGCACCATGCCCAGCTAATTTTTTCTATGTATTTTAACTGTCCAAGTAATTTTTTTCTATTTTTAGTAGAGACGGGGTCTCACTCTTGCTCAGGCTGGTGAGCACTCCTGACCTTGAGGGATCCTCCCCCTCAGCCTCCAGAGTGCTAGGATTACGGGCATGAACCACCGTGCCCGGCCAACAGTTACTCTATTTAAGAACACTGAAGGTGGGATCCCAGTGGCTTCTGGCTTGCAAGGTTTCTGCTGAGAAGTCTGTTGTTAGTCTGATAGATTTTCCTATATAAATTATTTGATGCTTTTTTCTCATTGCTCTTAGGAGTTTGTCCTTCGTGTTGAATTTGTCTATTCTGATGACTGTATGCCTTGGTGATGTCCTTTTTGCAATGAACATCCCAGCTGTTCTTTGTACTTCTGATGTCTGGATGTCAATCTCTAGTAAGGCCAGGGGTGTTTTCCTCAAGTATGTTTTCCAAACCTTTTGCTTTTGCTTTTTCTCCCCAAGGAATCCCTTTGAATCTTAGGTTTGTATGCTTTATTTAGTTCCATATTACTTGGAGATTTTATTCATTTCTTTTAATTCTTTTGCTATTTATTTTTGCCTGACTGAGTTAATTCAAAAGCCTTATCTTCAAGCTCTGAAAGTCTTTACTCTGCTTGCTCTAGTCTACTGTTAAAAATTTCCACTGTATTTTGTAATTCCCTAGATGAGTCTTTCATTTCCAGTTCTGTTATTTCTTTTAATCTTTCTCCTTAGTGAATTTTTTGTTCATGTCCTGAATTTTTTTTCTGTTTCGTTGTATTGGTTTTCAACTTCCTCTTGGATCTCATTGAGGTTACTTGCAATTCATATTTTGAATTCTTTATCTGACATTTCAAAAATTTTCCTTTTGGTTGGGATCAATTGCTGGAGAGCTATCATGATCCTTTGGGGGTGTCAAAACAGCCTGATTTTTCATACTACCTGGGTTCTTATGCTGGTTCTCTCTCATCTGGAGAAACTATCATTTCTTAATTTTTAATTTACTTTCATTTGGAGGGGACTTTTTTTTTTTTTTGAGACATGGTCTTACTCTGTTGCCTGGGCTAGAGTGCCATGGTGTCATCATAGCTCACTTCAACTTCAGATTCCTGGGTTCAAGCAATCCTCCTGCCTCGGCCTCCCAAGTTGCTGGGACTACAGGCACATGCCACCATACCTGACTAATTTTTGTATTTTTTGTAGAGACAGTGTCTCACTATGTTGCCCAGGCTGATCTCAATATCCTGGACTCAACCAATCCTCCTATCATGGCCATGCAAAGTACTAGGATTACAGGTGTGAGCCACTGTGACTAGCCTGGATAGGACTTTTTACTTTTTTTGTTGTTTTATTTTATTATTTTACCCTTGAGGGTGTGAGTATATTGTATGTTGTGTTTGGTTGTTTGGCTTTGATTTTGGGTGCTTTTAGGGGCCAAGGATTTGTATGTGTTCCTTGGTCATAGGGAGCCTTTGTGTGGTGGCTTTCTCAGATGCTCATTGTAATAAAGATGTCCTGGACATATGAGTAGGCTCACTACCTTCTGCAGTACTGGAATTTCAGAGGTCTCAGGAAGCTTGTCTTATTCTCCAGCACTATGCCCTTCTAACAGCAGGTGTTAAATTGGGTTGTGCATTTCATCCTTGAGGGCCAGTAGTTGGCACTTACAGGTATTAATAAGAGTCAGCTATAGCAGAAACCAGCGGGTAGGTGTTTGAACTTAACCATGAGGGGTTTTCTGTTGTCTCAGGTGATGGACTAGTCTGTGGTAGGAAAGCGATCCACTTCCCTATCACACCCCTGTCCTGAGGCTCATGAGTCCTAGTTCAGTCAGATCCTGAATCTGTCTCTAGACCACAGTATTACTGAGATCTACAGAAAACACCTTTCTGATAGCTCTCTGCCTAAATGATTTTTGAGCAGAACCTCTTCCCTCAGCTCAAAACAGATAGCTTTGCAGCTGACTTGTTCTCTTTTGTGGGGACCGCTGCTTCTCTGTGTAGAGAGAGAGAAGCGTGCACTGCTTTTCATCTCCTGCAGGTGGTACTCACTGTGGTGTTGCTGGCAATTTGGGTCAGCTGGACCTCAGACCCCCTGGGGGAGAGTTCAGGTGCTATCAGTGGTGGACTAGGTTAGGTAATCCCCAGTCCCTGGTTGGTGTGTTTGAGTCCTGGAGGTACCAGATTGAGTCTGGGCTGGGGAACTTGCCTTCAGGCCTCCCTGGGTTCAGGCACTGGGTATGATAGGGAGGAGCAGGGTGATCTCCTGGCCTGACAGAATTAAACCTAATGTTAATTGGAATTTTACCCCCTCCGAGAAATGCAAGGACTTTTGACTATTTTAACTTCATTCAACAGACACACACACACACACACACACACACACACTTTTTGTGCTGTCATTGTGATATATTTTAATTCTACATTTCTTTTAAACCCCTCAAGACATTACTATTGTTGTCTTTTATAGTTAGTTTTCATTAAAATTATCCACATATCTACCATTTCATTGTTTTTCATCTCTTCCTGTATCTTTAGTCTTTCTTCTGGAAGCATTGTCCTCTGTCTGAAGAGCACTGTTTAGTTCTGCCTTCAGTGTATTCCTCTGAAAACAAATTATCTAGATTTTGTTTTCATAAAAATGCGTCTACTTAACCTTCATTCTTGAAGGATAGTTTTGCTGAATGCAGAATTCTAAGTTGCTTGTTATTTTCTTTCATTACTTTAAAGATAGAATTCCACTTCTGCTGTTGGTTCTGTAGTTGCAAGTAAGAATCAACTGTCAGTCTGTCTATTCCTCTAAAGGCAATCTATTTTTTCCCTTCTATTTGTTTTTAAGGTTTTGTCTTTATCTTTGATTTTCTGTAATCTCACAGTGAAACATGCTGGTGTGATTTATTTTAATGCTATCTATGATTTTGGGGGCTTCTTGAAACTTTGGGTTGAGATTTTTCATCATCATTTCTGCATCACATCCTTGCATCATCAGTTCAGAAGTCGCATTCATTCTCTCTCCAAATACTGCTTTTGTCCCTTTCCTTCTCTCTCCTCTTTCCGAAATTCCAATTAAATGCATTTTAGTCCTTCTTACTGTATCTTCTATGTCTCGAATCCTCTCTATTGTATTTGTTATACATTTGTCTATGTGTGCTCCATTCCGGATGAATTCTTCTAACTTTGTCTTAATCTATTCTGCTTTTAGATTCATCCCTTGAATTCATTGGGATTAATTTGTGTTATTATATTTTTCATTTCCTGAATTTTCAATGTCTCTTTTTGTAGTTTCCAACTTTTTTGATGAAAAAAAAATTTTTTTTTTTTTTTGAGACAGAGTCTCACTCCATTGCCTGGGCTAGAGCGCTGTGGCGTCAGCCTAGCTCACAGCAACCTCAAACTCCTGGGCTCAAGTGATCCTCCTTCCTCAGCCTCCCAGGTAGCTAGGACTACAGGCACACGCCACCATGCCCAGCTAATTTTTTCTATTTTTAGTTGTTTGGCTAATTTCTTTTCTATTTATAGTAGAGACGGGGTCTCGCTCTTGCTCAGGCTGGTCTCAAACTTGGCTCAAGCAATCCTTCCGCCTCAGCCTCCCAGAGTGCTGGGATTATAGGCGTCAACCACTGTGCCCAATCAAAAAATTTTCTTTTAATTTCAGAGTATAATGTGGGTACAAATGTTTTGGTTACATAAATTGACTTTGCACCCCCAGATAGCACATACCTCATCCATTAGGTGTGGATTTACACATGTCCTCCTCCCCCTCCCACCTGCCAGACACCCTATGAATGTTACTTCCCATATGTGCACATTAGTGTTTATCAATTAGTACCAAGTTAATGGTGAGTACATGTGGTGTTTGTTTTTCCATTACTGTGATACCATCCAGGATAATACAATAGGTAGTTCACCATTTTTTATGGCTGAATAGAACTCCATGGTATACATGTACCACATTTTATTAATCCACTCATGTAGTGATGGGTACTTGCATTGTTTCCACATCATTGCAGGTGTGAATTGTGCTGCTATAAACATTCAAGTGCAGATGTCTTTTTTTTTTTTTTTTTTTTTTTTTTGACAGGGTCTGACGGTGTTGCCTGGGGTAGAGTGCCGTGGGGTCAGCCTAGCTCACAGCAACCTCACACTCCTGGGCTCAAGCGATCCTTCTGCCTCAGCCTCCCGAGTAGCTGGGACTACAAGCATGCACCACTATGCCCGGCTAATTTTTTCTATATATATTTAGTTGTCCAATTAATTTCTTTCTATTATTAGTAGAGACGGGGTCTCACTCTTGCTCAGACTGGTTTTGAACTCCTGACCTTGAGCGATCTGCCCGCCTCGGCCTCCCAGAGTGCAGATGTCTTTTTTATAGAATGTCTTTTTTTTTCCTTTAGGTAGATGCCCAGTAGTGGGATTGCTGGACCAAATGGTAGTTCTACTTGTAGCTCTTTAAGGTATCTCTCTATTGCTTTCCACAGAGGCTGTACTGTGGTTGTAGAGTTGGCAGTCCCACCATCAGTGTAAGAGTGTTCCTATTTCTCCTCATCCACTATTGCTGAGATTTGTAAGTTTAGTTTTTATCCCTATTATCATAGTTAGATGATTTTTTTCCCATCATGGACTGTTAGTTCCATGATCTGAGTATCTGTGAGTCTCTTTCTGTTTTCTATCATTTATGCTGAATCTTGTTCTTATTTTATCTCCTTTTATGCCTGGTTATCTTTGATTATGTGTTGGAAATTGTGTTAATATTTGAAAAATTTATTGGAGTAATTTTGAAATGAAGATAGTGTTATCTTTTTCTAGAAAGGCTTTTCTTTTCCAAATGTATAAGGATATTAGCAATCCAAGACCACTGTAATCCATTTCAGTATTTGAGATTTTCTGAATCAGCCAGAATCCTTGAAACTGAACTACAGTAAAGGGTAAGGCCAATTTACATTTAGTTTACTTTTGCTTGCAAGGTGCAGTGAATTGGGATTCCACTCTTAACTATGGGTGGTTTTTCAGAGTTACTCCTACCTTGGAAAGCCCTAAATTCCAATTTATATGCCTCTACCCTCCCCAGCCTTTTAACCACCTCTTCTGATTGACAAAAATAGCCCAGATGCTGATCTCTTCTCTCTAGGTTTCTATATTTTCTGGGATATTGGCCCTTGACAATAATTGGCAAGGTAATTCCCTGCTACTTGTTAGCTTTTTGATGTTTTTAGGAAGAAGTTTTTTATATTCCATATGGATTATTTTAGCTGTCTTTGGTGGGAGGGTAGTTTCGAATCATCTAGTTCATTATGTCTGAATGTGAAAGTTCTCTACTTGCTTTAAAATTAAACCATACCTTGATATCTTTCTAGAGGATTGATGAATTCAGGAAGACCAATAGGATAGATGATCTGGAATCATGGATTATAAAATAAATAGATTTTGTGTATTTTTCTTGTAATTCAATACTGTGGCCCTTAAAATTATACATAATCATTTGTTCCAGAATTTCTGATCTGGAAACTCTGGAACATTGTGATATTTGAAATTATTCATTTTTAAGGAAATTTATAATAAAATTGGTAGTTAATAGCAGACCAGTTAAAATAAAGTAGGCTCTTCCCACAGGATATTGTCCAGCCATTAATAATATAGAATAATACCTAATGGCATAGAGAAATACTCTTACTGTATTGAGAAGTGAAACTAGTCAATGGTAATATGACTTTTAGTGTATTTACATATGCTAGAAATATTACTAGAAATATATTCACTGAAATGCTAAAAGTGGTTATCTCAGGGTGGCAGGATAAAACTAGTGATTTTTATCTACTGCTTTTTGCTTTTCTGTATTTTTGTAATTTTTAAAAAATAAACATTTATTGCTTTTGTAATAGAAAGTGAATTACAAAATAAAATGCTATAAATGGAACCAAATGTTTATATTATGTTGTATTGTAAAATTTATCATATAAACAGCACTTGATTTAGACTGAAGAAGTCTTCATGAATATCTAGTACATGTCAACCTTTTTCACACATATATCTTCATTAATACTTATAAGTTCTCAAGGTTCAGTCACAAATGCAATCAGGATGAACTAAAGCAATCTGGACTCTGTTCAAAAAGAAGTCAAGTGAACAGATTGACTGATTCAGGATGAATGATATGACTTTTATAGTCAACAAATCCCTCCCACACACTAAAAGCCAGACAATAGACAAGGTGAGCTCCTCCAGACACTATAATTCACCCTACTGAAGTAAATTTTGAGTTATAAAAATGACATAAATGCTGCAAAAAAATGGGAAATATGAGAATAGAAAAATAGAAGCAATATTCATACACTACTGCAGCAACAGTTAACTTCTTTGAATATCCAGGTAATTGGATTGTCGATGACAACCATCTGCTTTCTTCCCTATGAGAGGATTATGCAGGTGATCTGCAGTATCTTCCCAAAGATAGAATATCATTCCTTGACTTTCTCTGGTCAATGGGATGTGGACAGGAGTAATATACACCACAGCTGAGCCAAAATGTTAAGAACCATTGGATGGTTTGGTGCTTCTCTTGCCTCTTTTCCTTTGCCATAAGAGTGGAACGTCCTAAATAGAGGCTGCTCCTTCAGGCTAGTCCAGGAATGGGATGATACTTGAAGCAGAACTACCACCACTGATTCACAGACACCAACATGCAACGTGAATGAGAAATGAATGTATATTAATGTGAGCCATAGCAGAGCTGACATTGTTTCCTCAAAAATACAATAGCAACTCTCTTAACTAAGCTCTGTTTAACTGACTCTCCAGTTGGCAAATGTTCTCCTATTTTTCCTTGAAATATACATATTGACAATACCCATAGCACACTGAATATTCAAGGTTGGTAGGCCAGTCTCAAGCACGAGTGCTCACTGCTGTCTGATTAACTGACCAACTATGAGTCCTGCTCCAGATGAAGACAGATGAGAGGACCGTGGTATAAGCTAGTTGGAGGTTCTGAAGTGGTTGGCTGTGACTCAGTATCACATACTTGTCAAGGGAAGGAGCTTGGGAGTGAAGCTGCCAAAGACCAGATCCCAACTCTACTATTTCATAGATTTGTGACTTTGGCCAAATTTCTAGCACGGACACCAATATTGACAATGCAATAGTGAGACACCACTTATTAGTTTTCAAAGAATCTTTCAGAGAAGAGGGAATCATTATCTAGTCCTTACAATGCCTCTCATATTACAGATGTTCTCTAAATTACCTCAGTTTAAAAAGCAAATTTTGCAAACATTTAATTTTATTTGTTTTATTTTTTATTATGGTGGATGTCATACTTAAAAGTAGAGAGAGTGGTGTAATCCTCCACCCAGCATGACTAATTATCAGCTGTGGCCAATCGTGTTTCCTCTTTAATGTCCCCACACCCCCACACATAAGCACTTCGTCCCTGTCCTCTCTTCAGCCCTTGCACTGGATTATTTTAAAGAAAATTCTAGACATTATGTACATGTAAGAGAAGGACTCTTTTAACATAACCACCATATGATTATCTCATTTAAAAAATAAACAATGATTCCTTAAAAATATCTAATAACCAGTCAAAGATCAAATTTCCCAAATGTTGGTTTGAGTCACACATTCTATTGATATGACTCTTACATTTCTTTTAATCTATCAGAGTTCTCCTTTTTCTTCTTCTTCTTCTTTTTTTTTTAACATAAGCAACTCTTCTAGATCCTTTGTCCATAGCCTAATCTGTTGTGACCATGTTGCAAATGCCAGAGTCATTAGCTTTTCTCACCCGTGGTAAACAGCACTTTGAGTGTCCCCTGGTGTCACACCAGCCTCACACCCCCACTGAGTGGCCAAGTGGGTCCCCATTTCCAACTACGATAAGTGCATCATCTGAAAGCTTATTTCCTTGAGACCTTTATGATTATAAGTAGGGGATTGGATTTCTCAAGGCTTCATGGTTTTGTTGTTCTCAAGAAATGCAGTTTTCAAGAAACCTGTTGGCTGACTCAACAAGAGGCTCAACGGGTGATGAAGACACTGGGGTCCGTGATCCATGTGGAAGTTTTAGGGATAAAATTGTTTCAGAAAATATGGAGTGGATAAAAGCAACACGTACAAATGGAAATAACACTTTTTAGGATATGTGGTTTAAAGTGTAACTAAATTCATAAATTAAGTATACTTAATTAAGTATAATTAAGTATAGACATAACTACGTCTACATCTCAGAAGTTTTGCATATTTATGATGAACAAATTGGACAAATTGAGACATGTGAATAAGGAGCTGTCTTGAGTTGGTTCTGTAAGGTGCTTTTCCAGTTACAGGACAGACTCATTTCCTTAAAAGGCCCTGCTTCCCCTTGTCTTTCTGTGTTTTGTCTTTGGCCTTGTGAACTCACTCCTCCTCCCGCTGCCCTCGATCAGGTCTCTCGCCTGTTCCACACAAAGAATCTGAATATGCTCTGGATTTGGTCCCCCGTTACCAGCAAGCCCTAGGTACCCCCAGCTCTACCCGCTTTTATCTGAGTCTCTGCTGGCTTCTCGCCGACTCACTTCCTCGGATGCACACACGGTCATGCTTGCGAGTGCAGTTGCTGCCATGACAATTCTAGCGCAGGAGAGAAGGCAAATACCACTCCCATGACTTCAAACCTCAATATTCAGGAGCTAAATTCCTTTTCATTTCCTCCCTTGGCCACTCTGCCCCTCACAGAGTAAGGCCCTGTCTCAAAAAAAAAAGAGAGAGAGAGAGAGAGAGAGAGAGACCCCAACTAGATCCCTCACTGCTCCAACCATGTGAGGTAACAGAGAGAAGATGGCTGTCTATTAGGAAGCAGGCCCTCACCAGACACCAAATCTGCTGGTGCCTTCATCTTGGGCTTCCTAGCCTCTAGAACTGTGAGAAATAGTTTTTTTTATTTATAAGCCACCGAGTTTATGATATTTTGTTATAGAAGCCCAAAGAGACTAAGAAGAAGAATACTCTTAACCAATTGGACCTAATAGACACATACAACTTACCTAAGAATACAACATTTTTCTCAGGAGCACATGGAACAATCTCCAAGAAAGATCATATTATAGGTCACAAAACAAGTCTCAATAAATTTATTTTTTTTATTTTTTATTTTTTTTCTTGACGGAGTCTCACTCTGTCACCTGGGCTAGAGTGCTGTGGCGTTAGCCTAGCTCACAGCAACCTCAAAGTCCTGGGCTCAAGCAATCCTCCTGCCTCCACTTCCCATAGCTGGGACTATAGGCGCATGCCACCACGCCTGGCTAATTTTTCTCTTTTTAGTAGAGATGGGGTCTCAGTCTTGCTCAGGCTGGTCTTGAACTCCTGACCTCAAGCAATCCTCCCACCTTGGCCTCCCAGAGTGCTAGGATTACAGGCGTGAGATTAAAATCATACAAAGTATCTTTTCTGATCCCAATGGAATAAACCAGAAATCAAAAACAGGAGGAAAACTGAAAGAGTCACAAATATATGGAAATTAAGCAACATATTCTTAGATAACCAAGTCAAAGAAGAAATCACAAGGAAAATTAGCAATATCTTGAGACAAATGAAAACAAAATACAGCATACCAAAACTTATGAGATCCAAAAAAACACTCCTATGAGGGAACTTTATAGCTGTAAATACTTACATTAAAAAAGATCTCAAATCAACAACCTAACTTTACACCTTAAGGAACTAGAAAAAGAAGAACAAATTATACCCAAAGCTGAAAGAAGAAAGAAAATAATAAAGATTAGAGCAGTGATAATTAAAACAGAGACTAGAAAACGTACAGATCCCTGAGCCTTGGGATGCTTAAAAAATTAAAAAAAGAGAAAGAAAGAAAACATATAGAAAAACAATGAAACCAAAAAGACAAATATCATATGCTCTCACTTACATGAGGTAACCAGAATAGGCAAATTCGTAGTAAAATACTGGTTACCAGGGCCTACAGGGTTGGGAGGGATAGGGAGTTATTGTTTAATGGGTGCAGAGTTTCAGTTTTTTGAAGTTCTAGAAATGGATAGTGATGATGGTTGCATAAAAATGTGAATGTACTTAATGCCACTGAACTGTACACTTAAAAATGATGAAAATGATAAATTATACATCATGTATATTTTACCACAATTTTAAAAAATTATTCAACAGAGTCATATTCTTGAGTTTTGGTCCATGCTTTGAGGTGAGAATTTAGGGAACTGATTTTGTCAACACGTTCTAAGTTATACATTTGGAGGCAATGATCCTACTCTGGGTTGTTTGAATTCCTCACCCCCCTCATACAACCTGTGGAAGATGATATGTGTTCTTCTAGAATCTTGGCCTCAATTGCAGACTTAATTTTATTTGATTAGAAGCAAGAACTTAATCAACTCTTTTGTAACTAGGTACAAAAGGCTGCTGGATTCCACGGTGGACCATGCATGAGAATTTCACTGCCCTATCATCATGGCTGCATGATTGCCAAAAACCTCCTCTTCCCCTGGGGACCTGGAGCCCTCAGCCCATTCTTTTGCACCACTTGCTGTGTCATTTAAGATTCCTAGGCACAAGAAACAATAGCCAATTCTGGATAACTGAAGCAAAGTATATCTATTAATCGGAGGGATAATCAATGCTTTCAAAATAGATGGGCTTGTAAATAGGGGACCAAAAGAGCTACAGGTATGAAGAAGAAGGAAGGAGGAAAGGTAGCAAATGTCCACTGCTGCTGCAGCTACCCTGGCCGCGCGTGCAACGTCAGCTCGATCTCCAGCTCAGGATAAAAACCTGATTGATTGAGCTGAGCTCATGTGTCCAGCATCCTGGCTCTACCAAAATTCATGTACTATGTCTGTAATTATAACTTTTTAAACTTCATAAACAGGAAAAGAAACCAGATGTATTTCCTACAGGCATCCAAGAGCCCTTATGCCAATGTGCACTGTGACTCCCTGAGAGACGGAAGTGGTGCCTGGCACTTCCCACATTTATGAACAGGTAGGAAAAACTGAAGTGAGGAAGTGATTGGACTTTTCCTTCCAGACCAGGGCTTTCTCCTAGATGCCTCCCTACATGGAGTAGTTCTGCCCAGCATGCACGTGTGGAACTATCGGGAAGTGCAGAAATGGGCAAAGGAGGCCACTCAGGGGCTGTTAGCTTGTGCAGGTCTCCCAGTGGGCAGTGCATACAATGGGCTCCCTTCCCCTGCTGAGGCCAGCATTCGTCCAGGGCCCCTGTGCTGCCCCATGTTGTACAGAATCCTTAGCTGATTCTGATACTCTGGCCTCCGAGCTTGCCATTGATCTTTTCTTAGTCTCACCCCTTATAACTGAAACTTGAAATTGTACTTCTCATTTCCACTGTGGTCTGTTGAATAATTGGTCCCAACTCTTCAACTCTGCCTGTATCCCTATCCTTGCTGGGCCACATTTTTGAGAGTCAAAAATCTCCAAATCTGACTGTGGCTTTATATATTTCCTCTTTTATTTCTGTCCTTTTGTTTTTCAGTTAATGTGCTTTGAAGCTTTGTTATTATGCACATACACATTTAGGATTGTCACATCGTCTTTTTTTTTTTTTTTTTTGAGACAGACTCTCTGTTTCTCGGGCTACAGTGCTGTGGCATCAGCCTCGCTCACAGCAACCTCAAACTCCTGGGCTCAAGCTATCCTCCTGTCTCAGCCTCCCGAGTTGCTGGGACTACAGGCAATTGCCACCACATCCAGCTAATTTATTGTTTCTATTTTTAGTTGCCTGGGTAATTTTTTCTATTTTTAGTAGAGACCGGGTCTCACTCTTGCTCAGGCTGGTCTCGAACTCCTGACCTCAATCAATCCTCCCACCTTGGCCTCCCAGAGTGCTAGGATTATAGGCGTGAGCCTCTGCTCCCGGCCACATATTCTTGATTAGTTAACCCTTTTATCATTATGAAATGTCCCTCTTTATCTTTGGTAATACTCCTTGCCCTAAAATCTCTTTGTCTGATAGTAGTTATAGCCATACCAGTTTTTTTTGTTTGTTTGTTTGTTTGTTTTTAGTTGTCCAGCTAATTTCTTTCTATTTTCAGTAGAGACAGAAGTCTCACTTTTTCTGAGGCTGGTCTTGAACTCCTGACCTCAAATGATCCTCCCGCCTTGGCCTCCCTGAGTGCTAGGATTACAGGCATGAGCTACCATGCCTGGCATCATATCAGTTTTTTTTATGATTAATGGGGGAGGGGGTTTTTTTGTTTTGTTTCATTTTGGTTTTTTTAAAGACAGGGTCTCACTCAGTTGCCCAGGCTGGAGTACAGTGGCACAATTATAGCTCACTGTAGCCTCTAACTGCCTCAGCCTCCCAGGTAGCTGGGATTACAGGCACATGCCACCAAACACGCTACTATGATTTTCTTTATTTTTTTGTAGAGATGGGGTCTAACTATTTTGCCCAGGCTGGTCTCAAACTCTTGGCCTCAAGTAATACTTCTGCCTCAGCCTCCTGAGATGCTGGGATTACAGGCGTGAGCTAGCACACCCAGCTGATTAGAGTTTTTAAGGTAGATCTTTTCCATTTTGTTTTCTACTTATCTCTCTTGTAAACTGTAGATAGTCCTGTTTTGATTTATTATTCGATTTCACAATTTCTGCCTTTTAATTTAATTTTCATTTAATGTAATTTTGGTGTGGCTGGGTTTAAGCATACCATCTTGCTATTTGTTTTTTATTTGTCCCACTTGCTCTTTGTATCTCCTCTCTTGGTTTCTTTTGGGTCAATGGAGCATTTTTTGTGTACTACATTTCATCTCCTTTATTGGTATTTTATCTACAGCTCTTTGCACTATATTTGTAGTAGTTTCTCTAAGGATTATAATATATAACCTTAATTTATCACATCTACTTTGAATTAATATTATACCATTTCAATTATGATGTAAGAATCTTACAAGAATATAATCCCACTTACCCACTCTCATTCTTTTCCTTCAAATAATGAATAATATTAAGTTGAAATTATTCAAATAATTTTTCTGCCTCCCTTCATTTAATCCTTTCCTTCTGGGGCTCCAGTTATACGTGTATTACATGGCTTGACAGTGTCCCACAAGTCATTGAGATGCTGTTCATTTTTTTCTGATCTTTTTTCTCTGTTCTTCAGTTTGGATCATTTTTATTGACTGTTTTCGAGTTTAATGATCCTGTCTTCTGCCGTGTCCAAACTACCTTTAAGCTCTTTCAAAAAATTTTTTATTTCAGGTATTGTATATGTTCAGTTTTAGGATTTGTATTTGGTTCCCTTTTTTAGAGTCTCCATCTCTCTCCTGAATTCTGGTTTCTTCCCTTTTTATATTTATCTTTTTCCATACATTCTTTAATATATTTGCAATACTTACTTTAAATTCTTGTCTGCCAATTCCAACATTTGTGTCATCTGTGTGTCTGCTTCTAGTGACAGTCTGCCTGTGTATTGTGAGTCACATTTTCCTGCTTTTTAGCACAGCTAGCAAATTTTTGCCTTCTAAATATTGTGGTCGATACATTTTCAAGACTCTGAATTCTGTTATCTTCCACTTAAGAATGTTGAGTTTTGTTTTTGGAAGAAGTTAAATCACAAGCGGATCATTTTGATTCTATGAAGACTTGATTTTAGACTTTTCAGAGCAGTTCTACTTCAGTTTTGCCCATAGTACTCAGGTGTAGTCCATAGTTCAGGGAAGTGGTTTTTACTTTTAAGGTGTGGTGCTTCTGGGGTTTCAGTGGCAAGCCAGAGTGTTTACCAAGCTCTTTCTTTTTGTAAAGTAATTAAAATTTTTAAATTGACAAATAAAAATTGTATATATTTACCATGTACAACATGATGTTTTCAAATACGTATACATTGTGGAATGGATCTTTCTTTGTGGTAAGAACATCCAGAATCTACTTTCCTAGTGATTTTCAAGAATACAGTATTGTACATTATGAACTATAGTCACCATGTTGTACAATAGACTCTTGAACTTATTCCTCCTGTCTTACTGAAATTTTGTATCCTTTGACCACCTTCTCCCTATAACCCCAGCCCACCTCCCAAGCTCTTCTAACTTGATGGGTTTTGAGCTCTGAACCCTGTTTCACTAGCATCAGACAGCTGTTGACACTTCTGGCCAGCTCTTGCATTCCTCTGGATTCCCTGGAGTCTTGCCCTATACACGTGCAGCTCAGGAGTCAGCCAAGGATTTGAGAGGAATTCATATACAGATTTTGGGATTTTCCCTCTGTTGCTCTCTTCTTTCTGGGATTCTCTCCCCTGCCCCCAATTTCAGCTGCTCTGGAAACCCTGAGCTCTGACCTCTGATTGGTCATCCAGCACATTGGCCTCCTTCTGCTTGAGTTGTACCCCATACTTCCCCCAGCCCCGCCTACCCAGCACTGTGGAGACTGGGGAGTGACCTCAGGGAGAAAAGCTGGGTAATGGGGGTCTCACTCCATGTGCTCCCCTTTTGTCAAGTGTCACATCCCCTCCAGTTTCTGCCTGCTTTTGGTTGCTCTCAAATGCTTTCAAATAGTTGTGTGATTTTTAATATTTTGTCCAGAATTTATAATTTCTTTTATTTTCTTTCTTTCAGTTTATTTATTTATTTAATTTTTTTATTTCAGCATATTATAGGGGTACAAATGTTTAGGTTACATATATTGCCTTTGCCCCACCTGAGTCAGAGCTTCAAGTGTGTCCATCCCCCAGACAGTGTGCACTGCATCCATTAGGTGTGTATATATATCCATCCCCTCTGCCCCCCTCCCACCTGCCTGACACTTGATGTATGTTACTACTATATGTGTACATATTGATCAGTTAATACCAATTTGATAGCAAGTACATGTGGTGCTTGTTTTTCCATTCTTGTGATACCTCAGTAGAATGGGCTCCAGCTCTATCCAGGATAATACAAGAGGTGCTATGTCACCACTGCTTTTTATGGTTGAGTAGAACTCCATGGTATACATATACCACATTTTATTACTCCATTCATGTATTGATGGGCACTTGGGTTGTTTCCACAACTTTGCAATTATGAATTGTGCTGCTATAAACATTCTAGTGCAGATGTCTTTTTTATAGAATATCTTTTATTCCTTTGGGTAGATGCCTGATAATGGGATTGCTGGATCAAATGGTAGTTCCAATTGTAGCTCTTTGAGGTATCTCCATATTACTTTCTATAGACATTTTACTATACTAGTTTGCAGGCCTTTTTTTTTTTTTTTTTTTTTGAGACAGCGTCTCACTCTGTTGCCCGGGCTACAGTGCAGTGGCATCATCATAGCTCACTGCAACCTCAGACTCCTGGGCTCAAGCGATCTTCCTGCCTCAGCCTCCCAAGTCACTGGG
>CAUYRT010065798.1:0-26244 GCA_963574885.1 Lepilemur ruficaudatus
ATATGATCTTATATCTAGAAAGCCCCAAAGATTCCAACAAAAGACTACTGGAATTGACAAATAAGTTTCAGCAAAGTCTCAGGTTACAAAATCAATGGGCTTCTACTTCTTGTCTCTCAGACCCAATACATTCTACTGGGAATGCCACACAGTCCACATAGGATATAATAGGATACAATTTCCAAATCTCAATTGTGCCTTCAAGAGGCCATTCAAATGCTCTATCAAGCTAGCACCCACATACCTCTGCCTTATACCTTTTTGTCTTCTACCTTCCAATGTTGACTCTTCCAAGCCTCTGACCAAATAAGCCAAGCATTTGCCACTGCTCATGAGTTTATCTATTTTAATACTTGACCACTTTTTTTCCCACACAAAGTAGATTTACCAGATATACCACTCAAACTGCACCTACTGGTAGTATTTTTTCAGATAAGATAGCTTATCTGGCAAAGCAGCTGAAGTTGGGGCTAATACTTGAGTAATTTACATTAGTCCATTGCAGTTCACCATCCAGTGTTTTGCAGGAGTCAAACTGGTAAATTAAGTGGGGATATGATGAGGACAATATTTTAATAGGCTTTAAGTCTCTGAGTGGAGACCCATTCTTAGGTCTTCAATGTTAGCATTTATTCAGTATCTTGGTCAAAGTGGGAGGTCTCCCTTGGTATTTGCTATTATAATAACTCTTACCTTACAGATCAAGGAACCAACAAGAAGGTCTGCCAGCTGCTAAGTATGTCCATTTGAATTAAACATTCAGCAACTGGGAAAATCACCAATGGATTGATCTGTGGACTTGGAAAATCCACTGTGACATGAACCAGACACAGGATTTCTTTTATCACCTGCCTCTGATATGCTGCCACTCTAACAGGGGGCCCATGAAGTGCTTTGTGTTCTTGGGTATCAGGATCAATTCAGATCAGTATTCAAACAGCTCTCAGAAGATCTTCGGTATTTCTTTGTCCCCATCACTCCCTCACACACATACACACACACTCATACACACACTCCCAGTTTCACTGAAGAATGTTCTTGCTGAATCAATAAAAAATATCAATTTTATTAAATATCAACCCTTAAATACACCATCCTTTTAATATTCTGTGTGATAAACTTAGAAATACATAGAATATAATTTTGTTGCATAACAAAGCGTGATTGTTATGTTGAGAAAAAGCATTTGTATCAATTGTGCTAACTGCAAGCTGAACTATCTTCAAACATGTTTTTATGTCCAGTGTGAGCAAAATGTTTAAAAGAAAGAAGGGTTTTATGTGGCTTTAAACAAGACCCAGTAGTAGGATTGATGTGTAGAAATTTTTATCATTCTCCTTTTGTGTGTACACTAAGTGTCTAGTTAACACTTCACTGTCTGTAGTGATAGATACCAAGGCTGTACTCTGCTGCCCTCCTATTCCATTGACAAGTATGGGGATAACAACATGGGAAATAATCCTCAAAGACAAACCTTACTTCAAAAAAAGCTTGCAGGAGTGACACAAATGAGACCAGGAAAATCAATGGTACTAATGAAAGAATAACCTGGCCCTCCAGGCCTGAACAGAATCTTCACCTTCAAATTGATCCAGTGGCAGCACTGGGTATTACAGGGTATAATGGTGACACCTGATGGGAATTGTCATCATGGGTATCACCTCCAGGTGTTAGGGAAAGAACATTATATATACTGTGGTATTTACATCACCAGATTTGTGAAACAAATGTCTTCCAATTCCATATTTCTTATGTTAAGACTGAAGCACTTTTACTCCTATATCTCTGTAGTTTCCCTGAAGTGACCCTGTTTCTAAGCAGGAATAGAACTGTAGTGTGCAAGGCAGTAGCAGGGAAGCCAGCTACACAAGTCTCCTGGACCCCAGAAGGGAATGATTGTGTCACTGAGCAAGAACAGTGGGGCAATGACACAGTGACTGTCCAGAGTACATGCTCCTGGGAGGGCCTGATGTGGCTACTATGACCTGCTTCCTGATTAGTAATTCTTCCAGTTTTGTGTTTGATTCTTCCATTATTTCAGAGGAGTTATCTTAAGAAGGAAAGAAGTGTGCAGAGAAATTACATTTATGGATGATGCTCTCTCCAGCATCTGGAGAAAGAAGTATAATTGAACCAGCTCATATGAAATGAAATGTTCACATTGGACCAAGCTCCCTGGCTGGGAAAGAGGGAGGGGTGGAGGCAGGATTACCCTGTACAAAATAGTTGGCAAAATAAGGTGTCCAATGAATGAAAAATCATTGATTAACAACTTGCAAGCATAATTTTCAAGATATTAACATGTTTTCCCCTAATGAGGGTATAAGTTGTTATTCCCATTTTACAATGATTTTTATATAATTTTAGTATGGTTAACTATCTTGTTAAGTAAGACTTTGTGGAGAAACAGTGGCTCCCACTCTATTTGAGTACATAACATTGGTTTCATTTTACTCTTCTCAACATATTTTCTAGTTTCAGGTAGTTCATGTATGAATGGAAAGCAGATGACACAGAACTCTTCAACACCTCTCCTAGAAGGTAACGTGCTTCCTAATGTAGTGGCCAGCACCAAGGACATGGAGAATTGACTTTTGTGAGAAACATTAGTTGATGCCCTGGCTGGGGGCTATGTGATCTGACTATGGTGATCTGAGTGCTATGGGATGCAGGACCCTGAATGACCCAACCTCTAGCTGTTCTCCAAATAAGCCATGTTCTTGCCTGTGCCTGAACCTTTGCAAGTTGGAGGGGTAGGAAGAGCATGAATTTAACTGCCTCTTAGATCTGCATTACAGTCCCATCTCATTCTTCATCTATTTATGTGATCATTATTTGACCATGAAATGCAAGGGCTTGAGTACCACAGAAGAGACAAGTGAAACCAACACAGAAGAGGTGAGACATAAAATGCAGAGTTTAGCAAAAATATGTTTCATCCACATAGAAGTTTTTCCTGCATAGCTGGTTTTGCTTACATTATAGTTACGTCATCACTGACACTCACCTCTGTTGCAGACAAGTTGTGACAGATTCCTTGGTCAGTATACTAATCAACTCTCAGTAGACCTCTATCAGTCATGGACACATTGTGTCAGTTTATGAAAAGGATGAGGTTTTTCTGTCAGAAGATTCTCATAGGATACAGGGCTTAATTTTTACTTTAATAGATGGACAAAAGAGGTCAACTTTTGTATTTAATCCTGATAATTAGATTGGATATACAGAAATAAAATTCATAAGCGAAGTTCACCAATAAACTATCTGAGAATGCTGTGTGAGACCTAATAGGAAGGAAAGGAAACTCATCCAAAGACTACATTTGATAATATCACACGTTTGCAATAAAATCCTTTCTATGGAAAAGTTCTAAAGGGAGTTTTTCTTTTCTTCTTATTTTTTGCTTTTGTTTTCTTTGTTTTTTAAAGTTTATGTGCCACACTACTTTTTTTTTTTTTACCAGAAATAAATATTTCTAAGCATCTCTTATCACTGGACATCACCATTTTTCATTTTTGTGTGATGGCTTACTTGGTGAAATGATCAATTATTTCAAGATCTGTTGATCCCACTGACTTTGTTTTTCTCTAAATAAAAAATAAACTTAAAATGTTCAGCTAGCTCAACCTGAATACCATATTGTTTACTTTAATGAAAGAACCACATACTTCCCACATTTATGTTTATCTGAAATAACACCCTTAGTGATAGACAGTCATTTAGTTTCGATATTACTGATTTTTTTTCTCATCAAAACTCTCAGAAAAGACAACTACATTGCTGATTATATCATTTTCTTTTCTGAGGTATATGAATTGTAAGAAAAATCTAATAATCTATACCACCAAAAGATTAGATTTAGAACATTGCTTTTGTTGTTTAATTTAAAATTCTGTTTTCTTATCTGTTTCTAGATATTAAGACTTCTGAAATAATTTCAAAATACTTTATAACACATTTTGTTTCCTTCATAATGTATAAATGCAGGAGAATCCACCAATCCATTAATCTTTTGACTGGGTTCAGTACATTATGTTTTGTGAATGTTAATTTCTTATGTAAGTGTAATATTTCTGGAATATGGTCACCAGCAAAGTTAGTATCCAGTACAACTTCATGTAATATGCTGTGGATAAATTTAATTCATGAAGTTATTCATCAAGATTTTCTTTTATCGTTCTCCTTTTGTGTGTGTGTGTCCAGTTATCACTTCCCTGTCTGTAGTGATGGATACCAGCGCTGTGCTCCACTGCCCTCAAATCCCATTTACAAGAGTGGTACTAACAACATGGGAAATAATCCTGAGGGACAAGCCTTCCTGCACAAAAGCCTACAGGGGAGACACAAATGAGACCAAGGAAATCAACTGTACTGATGACAGAATAACCTGGGCCTCCAGACCCAGTCAAAATCCTGACCTTCAAATTGCTCCAGTGGCCATCATTCATGATGGGTATTACAAGTGTTTGATGGTGACACCTGATGGGATTTTCATTCATCGATATCACCTCCAAGTGTTAGGTAAGGAATGTCATTTCCAGTGGTATTTCATGCCACCAGATTTGTGACTGAAACAAATGTCTCTAAATTCCATATCCCTTATGTTAAGACTGAAGCATTTTTCCCTTACATCTCTGCAGTTCCCCCTGAAGAGACCCTGTTTCTAAGCAAGAATAGGACTGCAGTGTGCAAGGCAGTAGCGGAGAAGCCAGCTGCACAGATCTCCTGGAGCCCAGAGGGGGCTGACTGTGTCACTGAGCAAGAATATTGGGGCAATGGCACAGTGACTGTCCAGAGTACATGCCACTGGGGAGTCCCCGATGTGACTACTGTGACCTGCTCTGTCTCCCATTTGACTGGCAACAGGAGTCTGTTCATAGAGCTGCTTCCTGGTTAGTGCTTGTTTCTTTTAGAAGAGTAAACTTGATGTTCAACCTTTTCTTTCATAGAAGATTATGAATAACCAAACACAGGGTAAGAGAATTTAAGCTCTTAATTTGAAAATATTTTCTAAAACTGAGAAATGCATTAGTATGCTAGAGAAATGATTTTACTCCTTTACCAAATAGGAGAAATTTATTTAATAATTTCTTCCTGGTACTTCTCTACCTTTTAATGAGACAGCCATAAAAATCTGTTTTGCTAACTTAGTGATCTATAGGCTCTTACTTTAAAATTATTGTCAATATAAAATATCAATACTTTTGTATAGTTTTAACAGTACTTATTCAATAGACAGCCAAAATTGACATTTACTCTCTTCCTGATTTTCTGTTTCTTGTAGTAGTCATCACTTTATTTGTTACCACAAGTGAGAGTCACTTTTTCCATCCCACTCCATCCTGTCATATGAAATCAATTTCTTAATTCACTGATCAAACATTTTTTGAATGTTCTTTATAAGTTTAAAGCTGGTGATGCAAAGATGAAAAGACAAGGTCTTGATACTCAAGACTGTGCATATAATTGTATTAAATATATGCCTAGTACACATTACCACTCAATAAATGTTAGTTACTATATTTCTTTATATTAATATTAGCTATTATATTTACATTAATAAATAGCTATTATATCTATTACATTAATACAAATTAGCTATTATAATCATTATTATAACTATTATTAAAAATCATTATATCATATCAATTTTTCCTCATGTCTTTCATGTTTATTTCTTTTTTTGCAACAGCTTTATTGAGTTCTAATTTGCATACCATGCAATTCACCCATTTAAAGCTTATAATTCAATGATTATGCAATCATCACTCCAATCAATTTGAGAACATATTTATCACCCCAAAAGGAAACCCTGTACTCTTCAGCCATCACCTCCCAATTCTACCATCTCTCTCAGCTTTAGGCAACCACTAATTTACTTTCTATCTCTATAGATTTGTCTATTGTGGACAAATGGTATTATATAATATATGTCATTTTGCAACTGCATCTTGCACTTAGCATAATGTTTTCAAGGTTCATCCATGTTGTGGCATGTGTCAGTATATTCACATGTATTCTTTATTTTTCCTGATTAATCTACCATCAAGTCTAAATTCTTACTTTCTATTTCTTGTCTCTAGACCTATGTAATTATCTCCAGTATTACCTGACTCTTTCTTCTGTAGAATATTTAACCTATACTCTAAGTCTTTTTTCTCTTTGTATCCTTAAAGTCTTTCCTTCATTAATTGTCCTCCCTCCTTTCTTCAGGATTTTCTATTCCTTAAATCATTCTCCTAAAGCTACTGGTATAAACATGCCTATTTCTCACCCATGTTTAAAAACTAGATGCTATAACTTACTCAAACTCTTAGCTCTTGCCTTCTGCTCATATTCAAGATGTTTTTTAAAGGAAGAATCTATGCTTATTGTTTCTTCTATGTCACCTGACATCTATTCCTTAACTCGTTTGCATCTCCCTGCACAGAAAATGCTCTGACAAAAGGACTAGAGAGCTCCCAGATGCCAAATAAAATAGACATTTTTTATTCTTTGTTAGCTTTATTAGATTATGTGTAATATTTTTATAATTATTATTTTAAAATATGTAATATTTAATAACACACAATGGATACTTTTAAATAATATTTAATCATTTTTAATATTTAATAAATTAGCTTGTTTGTGATATTTGATATGGTTTCTCTCCCTTCTTGTGCTTTCCTCTCATTTTCACTTGGTTCTCTTCTTAACTTTCAGTCCACTTTTTAGTTTTCTTAAATAGATTCCTTTTACCTTTTGATCCCATGAATGAAGGCATTTCTTTGGGTTTTGTCTTTGTTCTTCTCACTTTACCTCTGTTCCTTGAGCAATTTCATGTATACCTATAGCTTCAACCACTGCCTAAGTTTTGACTCTTAAATTTGTATTTTTGCCCAAATTTTTTTTCCCCTTGGCTACATAGTGATCAAAACCAACTTTCAACTGGACAGCTTCACCTTGATGAACCAATGGCAACTCAATTTACATATTTCTGAAACGGAGGTCTCCTTCTCTACCCCTTCATGAACTCTACAGCTATATTTTATATCTTTTTTTTATATTTTATATTTTGATACATGACTTAAGCCAGAAACTTAAAAATATCCTGAGATATTTCTCTTTCTTATTCCTCATATTCAAAACAAGTCACTGTGTTTTGTGGAATTGACCTTCAGAACCTTTCTTTAATCTGGGTCTTTCTCTCTCCTCCCACTACCTTAGCTGATCACATAATATTTCTCACCAGGACTCGAGTCTCCCTGCTGTCCAGCCTGCACCCCATGCGTGTGGGCCTCTTTGGGCTCTTCAAATATGTTATGCTCTTTTGCTCCTCTGTTCCATTTTACATGTGATTTCTACCTCCCCATAATACATTTCTTTCGTTGTACTCTCTTCTGCTGCTGTATTTGATCAATTCCTATTGACTTTTTAAAAATATTTATTTATTTATTTATTTCTAGAGATGGGGTTCTTACTATGTTGCTCAGGCTAGACTCAAACTCCTGGGCTCAAAGGATCCTCCTGCCTCAGCCTTTTGAGTAGCTGGGACTACAGGTGTGCACGATTGTGCCCAGCTGAAGTTTTAAAACTTAGTGTGACATTGATCCTCTGGGATGATTTTCCCTTGCCTTGAAGTTTGGTTAGCTGTTCTGCCTGTGTGCTCACAAAATGCTTCATGCATGCCTCTGTCAGAGTACTTCCACAGCCCTGTAAGTGAATATTCTCCATTGTTTTCTCTCATGACACCTCTGACACCAAATGTTCATGGTTTCTTTTCCCCACACCAACCAATTCTCCACCTCTCCAGACACCAACTGGGTGTCCTAAAATTCAATTCAATTCAATTCAATTCTGACGTTAACTACGTGGGGTTAGCACCGGCTCAGTCCCACAAGACCTCCCCCATTTCAGACACCAGTCACAAGTCCCAGGTCGCCACTTATACTTCTAACTAACTGGCTGTAAATTCACATAATCCTCTTGTCACGTTCAAAAATTTTCTAGAATGGCTCACAGAACTCAGGAAGGCACTTTAGTATTACTGGTCTATTATAAAGGATACAACTCAGGAACAGCCAAGTGGAAGAGATGCATACGGGATGGAGGAAGGAGCTTCCATGCTATCTCTAGGAGTGCCACCCTCCTAGCTCCTATGTGTTCACCAGCTAAGAAGGTCTCCCAAACCCAGAGCTCTCCCAACTCTGTCAGTTAGGGTTTTTATGGAGGCTCCATTACATAGGCACAATTGATTAAGTCACTGGATCTTGGTGATTAGCTAAATCTCCAACCCCCTCCCCTTCCAGGAGGTTCATAGAGGGGATGGGTGATGTGTGGGCTGAAAGTCCCAACTCTCTAAACACAACTTGGTCTTCGTAGTGATCAACCCCGTCCTGAATCTCTCTAGGGGCTCTCAGCCCCTGTGCTCCAAATATGACTTAGGTTAACCCATCTTCAAATCTTTTCTCAAGTTATTCCTTTACCTTGAAAAATTCTTCCTTTTTCTTTTAATCTATTTAATTTTGCAGATCAGAAAGGCTCAGTTCAAATCCCACATCTCTCTGATCTCCCAGTTGTAGTTGATTACCTTTCTTATTCCTTAAGATGATTTATAACCTGTAATGTTTACTTAGAACTGTTAGCTCTCTTGTAAGTTTTCTTTTCATTTGTGTGGGTCTGACTTCTCCAGTTGAATTGTGAGCTTTTTGAGGACTCTAACCATGTTATCTTCTTATTCCCTCATAGTGCCCAGGAGATTGTCTGACATTCTTCTACTTTAGTCTTTGACCTGGTTATTTAATGGGTTGAAATGACCTCTTGGAGCCAAGAATTAGATTTGCATTTAGAGTTCACGCACTCTTTAGGCTGCTGTTTTCATAGGAGAAAAGACTTCAGAATGATGCACCTAATTAATTTCATTTATCTTTTCAACAATTCTCAGGGCTATTTCACAGATAAACAAAATGAAAGTAGGAAGGCACATAAAACACCTTGCCAAGGGGTTACATCAACTCAGTGACAAAATCACTTCACTGTGCAGAAAGTGTTATTGGTTCACGCCCAAAATATTAAAAAATAATGTCCTTCAAAAAAACTAATATTTTCATGGAAATTAGAAAATACATTTTTTCTTATAAAATTGGGAAGTATTAGCAATGCTCGCTGTGCATTTATTCGTTCAGAAAATATTTCTCAAAAACCTACCATGTACAAAACAGAGAAGTGGTTCCTAAACTCTGTTATGAAAGAACAAAACATTACTAACGTTCAAATTGTAATTTAGAAGTTTTTATGATTATGAGTCTGTGAACTTTTAGGAATATTTAAAAACGTGCTTTTAAACTATTGACTCTAATTTGGTAATTAGAAAAATCTTTAAAATGATTTTTTTATTTCTGCTTTTATTTAAAGTTCTCACAACCTCAAGATCTCCAGCATTGCCCTTACTGATTATTCTCTATGTGAAACTCTCTCTTTTTGTGGTAATTCTGGTCATTGTGGGATTTGTTTTCTTCCAGAGGATAAATGATTGCAGGTAGGAACTGAAGACTGGAAAGTATAAGACTCATTTGAAAGAAAACATTATTGTAAGATTTTGAGTTTACAACGTACTAAGAAAAGCTTGACACCTATTTTGGTATGTTGTGATTTTTCCTCAGCCACTTCCATATCATGAAGGCTTTGTTAGCAACTGGGAGCCCAGGCAGAGGGGTCTGTAGCCCTGCGGCAAGACTTTCTGCTCCATTGTAGTTTTGACCTAGGAGAGACCTGGCCTAACTCACACTTTGAAAATTCAGTGGGGAAAAGGAAGTTGCCGGGACTTGTCAAGTGTTTACTTCCAAATTTCTTTGCCGAGGGTTTGTGTTCATCCCTGCTTAATTACATATTTTATATTTTGTTCCTAGGGAATGAAAACCAAAGGAGTTGGAAGTCAATTCGGACCTGAGGAGACATCACAAAAAAACAGCCCTCTGCAGTCAGACTTCATGTTCAAGGTCTAGTGTCACTAATCCTGTGACTCTTTGATGCCTTCAAGTTCAGGAGAATCATGTGATAGTTAGCAAGGCCTGTTTCAAACTCTTAGCACACAGTTTAAATACACATGTAAAACTTAGCACCTGCCATCATAAATGGCTAGGGTGATTTATCCACTTTCTCCTTTCCCTTAGTTCTTATTTGCAGAGTGAAATAATGCTGCTTCTCCAACTAAAGAGGAAGATGGCTCAGCAAAAGGCAAATAACAATGCTGGGCAGGTTTTCTACACGCCATGGGTTCTTTGGTTCCTCTGCTCACTTGAGATGATAATCAAAGTTGCAAGGGCAGAAACCACGCAAACACCATCTGCAAGTGGGTCAGTGGTTGATCTTCCATCTCTTGCTTGCTAGAGATTAGTGAAGCAGTTGAATGGCATATTGGGATTGATCATTGAGCACACAGCTAGGAGTCATTTTTAGTAGTACTTGCATTTTAGCAGAAATTATAAATTGATCCTAACTAAGGAACTGTCAGTTTCAACGCTAAAGTTCCCCTTACCTTAGAGCTCCAATGCCTGATTCTCTTGTCTACACTCTAGGATGCAGAGGTTGAGATGGATTAATGATGGTAACAGTAAAATATTGATAAAAGCCTAGTATCATCGAGGGCCACTGTGAACTGAGACCCTATCTAAACTTGATACAGATGGTAATCCTATAGTTAAAAAGAGCCCTTTTATTTAAAGGAAGACATTTCTTATGTAAAGGAGCAGGTGATTTGGGTTATTACTAACTTTTGTTTTTAGTAAAAATCTAAGGTAGAAAATGAAGGCACAATATTGGAGGATATTATATACATGTTAGTTTAATTGTTGGTACAAATAGGCCCCAAATTTTAGTGTATTTACACCATAACAACTTAATTCTTACATGACACTCCAATGCAGGTGGTGGGGCAGGGGCAGAGGGCTGGAGGGGTGTCGCTCTTAGGTATCATTTTATCCTATGGCTCTGCCCTTCTCAAAGTAGTCTCCAGTTCAGCTGGTAAGTAGGAAACAGGAGAGAAAATGGAGGATTTTATGTGGGAGGTTTTTATAGGCCAGGCCTGGAGTAGCAATCACTTCTGCTCACATTCCACTGGCTAGTACTCAGTCACATGGCTATCCTAACTTCTGCAAAGGCTGGAAATTGTAGTCTAACTGCCTTGGAAAAAAGCGAATCATGTTTGGTGTACATCTAGCCAGTCTCTGCCCAGAGTAAAAAATAGGACAAATACTAAGGTTGATACCTACTCTTTAAGTAATTAAACATGAGTTAAGATATAATTGAATTAGTAAATAATGTCATATTTATAAAATATGTAAGCTCTTTTGTCTCTTTCTTTTTTGTTATAATTCTTTCATGTTTAAGACAGGACACAGAATAGAAAGTTCAGTAATACACAGACTAAAAAATACTGTGTCAGAAATTACTAATTGCCTGGTCCAATGCTCATTTTTCCCTTTCTCCTTATAGCAGGTGATTATATTCATGACTCTGAATCTTCCCCATCCATGTACTTTTTCAGTTGGCTTCAGAGTTCTTTTCATACAGTGGGTACATATGTATTCACCCATGTAATTTGCTTTGGTCAATAAAATGAGGCAGAAGTGACAGTGTACCAGTTGTGAGCATGGGCCTCAGAGATCCGACATATTTCTATTTGTTACTCCATGAAGACATGCCTGGCCCAGCCAGGTGGGGGATGAGGACCACATAGAGCAGAGCTGAGTCACCTCAGTCAACCCCGCCTTCCCATTGAGCCCATCCTGGATGATCCAATAGTCAGCCACCCCCCAGACACATGAGGAAGCTCAGTCAAGATCACAGACCTGCCCCCTAGTTGATCCCAGACATACGAACAACTGTTGCCACAGAGGTTTTGTCTCAGGAAAGTGACTCCTGATGCTGGGAGCCACTTGAAGTCCAAGTGGGTCCTTGGCTTCAGGCAAGAAAGCATTCAGGAGCCAGCCAGCAGTATAAAGTGAAAGTAGGATTTATTCAGAAACTATAGAAAGTCTACTCCACTGACAGAGCAGAGGCTAGTTTTCCCTGCAGAAGAGAACTAGCCCTCTGGTTCCCATTGCCTAAGAAATGGCTTAATTATAGCTAAATAAGGGGAGGAATACTCATGGAAGGGGCAGTGTTTCCTGGGATCAGGGTGACACCCTCTAGTCCTCCACCATCTTGGTTCTAATGCATTGGAACTTGTCCTGCCTCCATCCTGTTTGGGTCAGGGTAGTTTGAGACTTTGTTTTGAGACTTGATGACTCAGGCAATGCTGCAGCAAAGCCCAAAGCAATGGCCAAAGCAATGCCCAAAGCAGTACCTGCCAGTTCCCTGTCTCAATTTTGTGGTTGTTTGTTACACAACATTATTGTAGCCCTAGATAATTAATTCCCTGTCTCAGTTTTGTGGTTGTTTGTTACACAATGTTATTGTAGCCTTAGGTAACTGATACATTGCTTAATAACATGACTCCAATTTTATTTATTTGGGGGATGTACTTAGCTAAAAGGCATTTCTCAGCTTCCCTTGTGGTTGTGTATGACCACCTACATAAGTTTTGGCAAATGAAATACAAGCATAAGTCTTGTTGATATTTTCAGAGACACTCTTTAAAGAGAAAGAAAGGGTACTCTTTTGTATTTCTTCCTTATCTCTTGGACTGCAACATTGGTGAGGTGAGTGGAGGGCCAGCAGCCAACTTGAACATTGAGGATGGAAGCCACTCACTAAGATGGAAGAAAAGATGGATGGAAGGATCCTGGGCCCGATGACCTTGGAGTTGCCCTGCAAGACCTTGACCACCTACTCACCCATTGACTTCTTTTGTGTGAGAGAGAATAAACTATTTTATTCATGCCACCATTATTTTGAGGATTTTATCCTACACACAGCTGAACTTAATCCTATTTGATATAAATACCTAGTTTGTCAATTTGAAGGTTTGCCGCCAATCTTGCAACAGCAGATTACTTGTGCAGTTTCATGGCCTATTTTTGTTCTTCCCCTAGAGGCAATAAAACAGATGTCATAGTTACATATTGTTATGGTATATTTTCATTCCTCCCGTAGAGGTAATGAAACAGACATAATTTCAGAAGATAGGAATCATAGGTATGAGAGCCGTTTCTGAAAAAGCCAGGAGAATTGTTGGTTATATAAACACAAGGGATACTGTGGGCTTGAGGTTGGAAAGGACTTTGGAATCTGGAGGTGTTCAAAAATTATCCAACGGTGTGTCAATCCCTAGACACGTGAGAACATGTCTGCGTTACAGGATTGGGAAGATAAAGATACTGTTGTGGGCTCTTAGAGAGGATGTGAGCAGGAGAAACAGAGGAACTGAAATCTATGGGACTTTACTGTATTAATTTTTTTCCCCACTGAATGGACTCTATTATTCCTGGAAGGGATTTATGTGAATTCATGCTACTTCTTTATCCCATTCTTATTGCCATAATTTTTTGGGTGATGTTAGATCAAAGAGTAAAAAGATACAGCTACTTCCCCCTTCCTCCTACCCCTACAGATAGAAAAAAAACATAATTTTTTCTTTTCTGTATACACATATGTATATATATACAGTTGACCCTTGAACAATGTAGGAGTTAGAAGCACTGATCCCCTCACCACATACAGTCAGAAATCTGTACATAACTTTTGACTCCACAAAAACTTAACTACTAATAGCCTACTGTTGACCAAAATTCTTACTTATGACATAAGCATTCAATTAACACATACTTTGTGTGTTATATGTAATATAGTGTATTCTTTCAATAAATTAAGCCAGAGTAAAGAAAATGGTAAGAAAAGCATAGGGAGGAGAAGATGTGTTTACTGTTCATTAAGTGGAAGGGAATCATCATAAAGGTCTTCATACTTATCTTCATGTTGAGTAGGCTGAGGAAGAGGAGGAAGAGAAGGGATTTGTCTTACTGTCTCAGGGGTGGCAGAGGCAGAAGAAAATTTGTGTAGAGGTGGACTGTGCAGTTCAAACCCATGTTTTTCCAGGGTCAGCTGTATATATGTGTAACAACTTAATTGTGGTCCTAAACTGAGGAAAATTGGGAGCAACTTTTAGCAAAACACAATTGAGAACCACTAGATGGTGCTTCAACTTAATTCTTTTAACATTTTGAAGCACGCTAAGATCTGCTAAGATCTACTAACCTAAGGCAAAGTAGTCCTGCATTTCTTTTTCCTTAATTTTTTCATACAACTTCCTCTCCATTTACTAATTCTTTAGGTCTTCTTAGATGGTGGTTTTGGAACAATTACAGAAGAAGGAGAAAATGGTTTAACTTAAAATAAAGGAGAAAAAAATCTTTTCAGTCCTCAAACTTGAATTATACTGTACTTTTCACTTAATTTTAGTAAAAATATTTTGTTTGCCAAATAAGATAGAGTGGATATTAATAGTATCGTTTCAGAGAAAGGGGAAATGTGAGGCTATCTTAGTGGTTAAACCAAGATTAATACTCATTTCTTAAACTGAAGAGTTGAGATTGCCCAGTCACTAAAAAGCAAATAACCATTTGTTTGTGTTCATGCTAGCAGGTGATTAGAGCTACCAATAGAAGTAGCTGGCCTTCTCCTCCTAGGTCCTCTGCCATATCTCCTCCACCATCACTGCTCAGAGGCATGCATGATCTTCTAACTCTGGAAGGAAGCTACAGATAAATTAGGTTAGCTTCCTCATTTTACAAAAGAGGAAACTGCATTCTCAGAGTTGAGTGGCCATCAGTGTTACTAAGAAGCCAGTTAGCTTACTTTGCTTGAGGCTGAGAGGAAGGCTGCCCCCGTAAGGCCACAGGTGGACATGGCACATCCAGAGGAAGAGAGCTGATCATCTCTTCCTTGGACCCCCCTCGGGGCCCCTCTTATGCTTCCGCTCTTGTCTGACTGGCCAAGGCCACATGCCAGTGCTTTATCCAATCTCTGGCAAAGGGACTGAGAGAAGGTTTATATTGATTAGGTCTTTCAGGGAGGTGGAGTAGGTGCTAAGGTCAATACCTTTCATCAGACACATGTCCTTGTGGGAGAGGAGCCAGTGGAAACCTGGAGAAAATTAGGGCTTTGTTAAGAAGGAGAACTGAATAATGCATGCGAAGGCTTCATGAAGGAGATGATAATAGCAAAAGTGAGTTTTATCAGAGGGATAAGAACATTGCAGGTGGACAACAGGGAAGAAAGGCATGCCACGAAGGGAGAACAGCATGGGAAAAGGCAGATAGGTGTGACAGGGGGTGTCTCTTTCAAGGCAACGGGGAAACTGTCCATATCATCTCCCCACACACATTTCACATTTCATGAAGTCATCTGAGGACAGGAGACTGCTATTCTCTTAAGAACGCCAGGAGAGTTTTGCCGAACCAGCAAATCTTGATCAATTTATAATGTTTTCTGAACAGAATGTCCAAGTCTTCACACTGATTCACCCAACACCGATTTTAAGATCAAATAAGGAGCCAAGAACATTGGTTTACACAAGTGGAGAACCAAATCGAGGCTGGGGAGCAGTGGTGCGTCTGATGGATGATATCCTTGCTCTCAGAAGGGTGGGGCTCAGTTTCTGAGCCTGATATAGCCAGCAAAGTTGACACACTTGTCCTTTTTCTGGTTTTCCCTCATGTAATATGCAAATAATTCTTGCTCTTAACCCAGCAGAAGAGAGGGTTTTGAGGGTAATTTTTATATGTCTAAAAGTGTCCTTGTGAAAATACTATAGAAACACAAAGTCTTGTTATCTGTCCCTACCTGCTTCCAAATGTCCCGCATGCACACATTGGTATATAGAAAAAATTTGAGTGTATTTTTCACAAAGACTTCTCTCCTACCTGAGCCACAGAGAGCCCATACACAGATACCACAGATGCAGTTTCCCGTTTCTAGTTGTGTCTTCCTCAGTCTAAAGCTCCCACACATCGAGGAGAGGGCTCTTCAGAGTACGGTAGTCACCAGGGAGGAAAGGAATGAGCCTCTCTGCGTATGTAGAGGGAGGCCACGGGGCTAATCAAGAGAATTTGAAAATTTATCATGAAGGAGAAAAAATCATTCACATGCTCACACTTGGAAAAAGTAAATTTAACAAGATACACTAAAACAAGAGGAAGCGTGAAGTTCAAACAAATGTTATGACTTTTAGGGGAAGAGAAAGCAAATCACTTTCCAAATTGCTGTTATGATTCCTCTGTTGGTGAGCATGACATCCTCCTGGGAAAATGAGGTTGTGTGTGATTATGAGACTAATCATTTACTCTTGCTCCTTGAGTAAATGAAAATGCTTGAGTACATCACAACTTTTCAGTTTCTCTTTTATGTTATCTTTCTGAAAGCAGAGCAAGAGACCTACTGAGGAGGATGGTCTGTGGCTAAGATGATAGTTCACTACACGTCTGAAGGGCATGTTACCTACTGTGAAGCTTCCTGGGGTTCTGTGGGGCCACAAAGCATGGAGAGGAAGTGAGCTTCCTCTGTCATGAGTGCTCTGTGAGCAGGCCGTGCTGTTGGGAAGACTAATTTGAGATGTTACTGCTGAGCCTTGGAATGGACATAAACATCCTTCTGTGGACCACATTGAGGCTGTGTGGGAGGCAGGAGCCAGACCAGGTTATGTGTTTTGTGTCTCATTACAGAGCTGACAATTCCTGCACTCCCAATTTTAAAGCTTTTCAACCGAGGATGCCATCTGCAGCATAACACCTTCAAAAAAAAATTCTTCCACACACTTTTCCATATTCCATGTGATGGAAAGTTGCAACACCATTTACAAGACATTGAAAGCCAAGGAGTGGCCCAAGATGTCAGCTCCAAGAAGCTACAGTAAATGTCTTGGGACTAGAAAGAATGATTAAACAACCAGCATTCCAGCAAGAAGCATCTGTCTTTTGTCATTCTCCCCAAAGAAACATAAAATGTGCAGAGGAAGGTTGCAGGGGTGAAGGAGGTCGGCTGTTGGTAACATTTTCCACCATTCTCTCACAACTAAAACCCAAATCCCATTACTTTCCAACTGCCTATCAGGGGAGGGTGTTCGCTTATGTAGCCCGAGGAAGCCTAGTCGCCATCCGCGGTAACCCATAGGCAGCCCTTGTGTCCTGGAGGATGATTAAATGGCAGAATCTAGGGAAGATCTGGATGTGAAACCTCATCTCTATGCCAAACTGGGCTCAGGTTTTAAAATTTTTTTTAATTTTTTTCATTTTTGCTTTTTTTCAGATTTCTATCCAAAACATGCTTTCCTTGGCAGCCTCCCCAGAGGACTGTGAAGTCATAGCCCATAAATTATCCAACTCTTACCTCTGCAGGATGGTAAAACAGACTCAAGACTTGCAAATTGCAGCTGTTGTTGGGCAAGGGCTCTGGCCAGGCGGAAACCAGCAGATCCGCTGGCAAGGCACAAGCGTACACTGGACGGCTGTGTAACTATCCGTCTTCAGCTGTCATCAGAAGCTAGGGCGAGGCTATCTATGCTCATCCAATCACTCCAGATTTTTACTTAACTTCACACAATCAAGTATTCCTCTTTTCCTTAGTGACTACTTTTCAAGGAGACTACAAAGTATGCAATTCATCACTGCATTTCTTATTTATGGGTAAAAGATTAGACAGTTGCACCCTACCTTTTCAATCTGATCTCCCACACTCTCCTCTTATCCCCAATCCCTACCCACACACCTGCTGTCCAGCTTTCCCAGAAATTTCTCTCCAGAACTTTCTTGCTGTATTTTTCTGCCTTGGCTTAGGCTGCTCCTCCTGAGATGAAGGCCTTACTCCCACCCTGCCTTTCTAAATGCTGCCCTCCCTCCAATGCTGCTGTGCCTGTGAAACTTTTCTAGATGCCTTGTGCTGAGCTAGGCATTGCCTCACTAAAGTGCTTCTTTTTATAGTATTCTGTGGCATATTAAGGCCCAGGGCTTTATAGATACTTGTGTTCATGTGTCTTCAACACTAAATTGTGAGATTCATGGGGGCAGATGTCACGGCTCATTTGTTTCTATGTCTTCCAAACTGTGCAGCACAATGTCTTATATATAGTGAATACACAATAAATGTACACTGAATTTGAATTTAGAAACTCAAAATATAAAGACTGAGAAATAGATGATCGTTAAAGGGATACATGGGTATGTTTGACTACATGAATAAATGAAGTTCTATATGACAAAGAAATAATGACGGCAAATATTTGCCACGTATGTAAGGAAAACTATTGTTACCTTGAATACATTAATGCCAACAAATCAAAAGAAAAAGACAAAAAAATCCCATAAAAACATGGGTAAATGATGTGAATAGCCATTTTATGAAATAGGAAATATAAATGTCTAATAAGCATATGAAATGATAGTTTAACCTAAGTAGTAAACAAGGACAAGCTAATTAAAAAAAAAAACTAAAAAAGAAAGAAAAAAAAAACCAAGACACCATTTTTTTCACGCATCAGATTGGGAAAATTAATGATTTTGATAGTATCAATTGTTAAGAAAAATAACAAGCAGTTTCTGATGGGAGTGTAAGTTAATATTAATGTAGCCATTTCAGAGAGCAATTTGCAAGTATGACCTAGTAATTCCATTTTTCAGTACACATTCAAAATACTCATGTGCACAGTGTGCTCATGTGCACAAGGAAGTAGTATGACAATATGATTTGGAATTGCAAAAAATGGGAAATGAATCCCACTATCCTTTTTTAGGAAAACGTAATACTATACAGCAGCTAAGAGGAGTGAGGTTCCCGCAGCTGAGAGGCCCTCTCTGACTGTCTTAGGTACCACCTCTGCCTATATCCCTTTATCCAACTTTGCTTTTCTTCATAGCACCTTCATCTTATTATATTAGCTATTACTATTGTCTCCCTCCCTCTCTAAAATGTAAGACTGACGAGAATAGAGAGTTAGCCTGTTTTTCCAGTGCCATATATGCAGCCCCCAGCATGTATTGCTTGGCACACACCTGACAGGGACTCAATAAATTGCTACTGAATGGATAATATGAAGCTAATGTAACAACATGGAAAGATCTCCAAGGCATATTAATAGGAAGAAAAAGCAAGTTACAGAATAATATACATAAGGTGATATAAGTTACGTAAAATAAGTACAAAATGACATTTTTTTTTTGCAGTATCATTCTAATAATTTCATTGCCTCCTCATCCCCTCCTGTCTCTAACATGGCCATTCTGGGCTCATTACTGCAGTAGAAAGGTATAAGTGGACAGAAGGTGGAAATGTCACCTACATATCTCTTCCTAACTCCAATTGTTAAAAGCATAAAAGCTGTTAGGGGAACAGGGGAAATTCTAAGTCTTCTCTCCCATTTTCCCACCACCCACCAAAAAAAAAAAAACCAAACAAATAAACAAACATGCCTTGAACTGAGAGGATTAGGGCACTGGAGTGAGTTTTGGGAGTTTAGATTCCCTTGGGGGCAGGGAGGGCTCTCTCTCTGAGGCAGAGACCAGAAAGAAAAAGGTCCTAGAGGGAGTTTTGGCAGAAAAGAACTTGGATGGCATTGCAGGAATTCTCTTTTGTTAATAAGCACTACAGGTAGAAGACTGATTCTTACTCTTCCAGTTTTGATATGGCAAAGGCAGTCTTCAGTTTAAAAGAGTTGGGCACATGGAAACAGGGTTTTCTCCATAAAGGCCTGTGGCTCAGATGACTCGGAGGACCAGACACATTTCTAACCAACACCAAGTTTATGTGCAACCATGGTAGAAGGGAGGAAGGAGGGAAGGGGCTGATGGACTGGGAGTAATTTTTTTCATGCTGCTAGGATGAGTATTCTAACTATGAGTAATTTTTCTTACAAATCAAAGTCAAGGCTGGGCTTTATACCTGTACTTATATAATTCAATATGAACATGGAAAAAAACATCTGGAAGGTTGCAAGCATGGACAGGGGGTGGTGGCGAAGAGGGGCTTGATTTGCAATGTTTGAATTTTGTACCAAGAAGTTATCCATATTATTAAAAATAAATATTTCCCAAAAATGAAGAGTAAAACAATCCAATAGACTTTCTTGCCAAAAGGTAGGGCAAAAGGTACAGGATTTGCTAAGGCCATGCAGAGAGAATGAGGTTAGAGCTGACAGGCTACTAAGGGCAGATGCAAATAAAGCTGGTGTATGGTGGCCAAAGATGACCTGCAGAAGCTATGGTTCTGCACAGTTGTTGCTTCTTTGTGTTGACTTTCTCTGGCCTGCCAACAGATCTGTTTAGCAGCCCAAAATACCAAAATTTATAAGAATTTGTAACTCAAGAATTAATCAAAGGCATATGAGGAGAAAGATGAAACATTAAATCCAAGTTCTGTCATGGATATGCCTTCTTAATTATTTGGGAAAACAGTATAAAAATATAATATTTATGACTGTCTCATACTTTTATAGCTGGTTTCAATTCCAAGCGTGGTAAATTGTGTGCAAATTAAATTTCATTTCCTAAGTGTCCCTGCTTTAACTAGGATGGCTTTAAAATTAATTTTGTTTTTCATTTCTTGGTGCTTTCTGTTTTGTGAAGTTCATGAAAGGTTTGAAATTATTTTTAGTAAGGTAATACATATTTAAATATAAAGCTACTGGAGGAGAAGAACTTAGACTTTGAAAAACATTTCATTTATACGTTGCCAGTGTTTGAGGATCCCAAACTCTTGGTATATGGATGAATATTTAACAATGGTTTATCTTAGAGACTGTACCCTTTAACCTTCATCTTTACATATCATAACTCAGCTTTTCCCTATCAATGAAGTTGTGCTTGTGAAGACAGAGTCAGTCATGAGGTAATCCTTTCTCTTAGGCAGTTCCTGTTGACAACCGTCTTTTAATGTGTCTGATTCTTCCCTTGTGACATCCATTGCACCTACCATGATGCAGTAGGCACACAAGAGATGCTGATTTAAGGACAAAAGATATTTATTGAGAAACATTAGTAGCTCATGGAATCTCTGTGGCTGAAAAACCAGCATTGAGAAACGAGAAGGAACAAACCCATCTACGGCACCACTGGCGTAGCTGTCAGACCAGAGGTGTAAATACTTATGATACTGCCATTACTGCCACTGGGTCACTCCTCCACTTCTCATTGTTCTCCCGTTTGCATTAGATGGGCAAGTGCACCTGGTGAGTTATGCCTGGAGCACGTGTCCAAAACCCAGCTACTGGTGCCACTGGCAACGTAAGTATCTTGCCTTTTCTGGTCCAAGAGTGGAAGGAATGCTCAGCCTGTCACCAGGAACCAGCAGGTGGAGAATTCACAAACAGAGGAGTGGAATTCAAAGGCCAGGGGTGTCTCAAAAAGCTAGTATTGTCTAATGTAGGGATTAAAGTAAAGTCTTTTTCACTTACTGACCCTGAGAGATTTATAAACAGTGGCTCTCTGCATATTGGGTTTTAAATTCCTACCTGAGTGCATTAGTTTTCTTCTGCTGCATAACAAATTACCTCTAAATTTAATGATTTAAAATAAAAATAAACATAATCTCACAAGGTTTCTATAGATCAGAAATTCAGTGACTACTTAGCTGGATAGTTTTGGCTTCAGATCTCTCACGAGAATGCAGTCAAGATGTCAGCTGTGGCTGCAGTCATCTCTTGATTTGTCCTTGAGGATTCACTTCAAAGACAGCTTACTCACATGCTGAGAGTTGATGCCTAAGTGTTGGCAAGAAGCTTCTGTTCCTTGCCACGTAGGTCTCTCTGTAGGGCTGTTTGAGTATTCTCATGATGTGGAAGCTGTTAGTGATCCAAGAAAGAGCAAAGCAGAAGTTGCAATGTTTTTTAAATGACATTTCTGCACAATGGTTACACAAGTCATTCCTATTCAGTATAGGAAAGGACTACAGTGGGGCATGAACACCAGGAGGAGAGGACCACTGGAAGGTGGACATCACACATGAACACCAGGAGGAGAGGACCACTGGAAGGTGGACATCACACTAAGCAAAGTAGAAATTTGTAAATTATTTAGTTAATTTCATAATCAAAGTGGGAAGTCAAAGAAATCGCTATCCATATGACTCTAGGATACGTAGACACAAATTTGCAATGAGGTTATCATATTTACTTGATTTGAAGGCCAAAACTTTGTCGAATCTATTAAGTTGTAATGATTACAAAAAACACAGAAATTCAAATGTCTCACAAAATAGATTCAAGAATTTTTTCAACTAAAGTCAATTTGGAATTTCTTCAGCAAAAGATACTTCCTGTTACTCTCCGAAGTTGTCAGGATAAAATGAGAAACTAAAAAATTAAGGAAATGTGCTCTTCTCAGAGCAATATTTGGTTGATTGTAAAGTTTTTAAATTATTTTTAAAGATTTTTTTTCTCCTAGAATTATGAGCAATCATACAGTTCTGGACCCAGATGGTAAGGTAAAGGCTATTGTTTTTCATGCTCTGGGACAAGTCTTAGCCTTTTTCTTGTTTAACTCTCATGAGTTTGACTCAGTGTCTTCTTATTCTATATCTCTAACAAGATCAGTGGAGCAACGGGGAGAATTTTGACAAGTTTCTCCTTTTTGAGACCTAAGTGAAACTATTTATAAATATGTCTATCTTAGTCCCTTTGGGCTGCTGTGACAGAATACCATAAAATATGTGGCTTATAAACAACAGAAATTTATTTCTTACAGTTCTTGAGGCTGAGAAGTCCCCAGATCAAGATTTGATGTCTGGTGAAGACCTGCTTCCTGGTTCATAGATGGCCATCTTCTCCCTGTG
The DNA here is from genome assembly GCA_963574885.1 of Lepilemur ruficaudatus. Taxonomy (NCBI): domain Eukaryota; kingdom Metazoa; phylum Chordata; class Mammalia; order Primates; family Lepilemuridae; genus Lepilemur; species Lepilemur ruficaudatus. Next base: position 22,735 of record CAUYRT010065798.1, read on the forward strand.
TCCTCCTTGGCAGGAGGAACAAGGGAATTCTACAGAGTTTCTTTTATAAGGGGCTCTGCCCTGATGACACAATTACCTACCAAAGGCCCTACCTTCTCAAACCAGAATCAGGATTTCAACATATGAATTTTGGAGGAACACAAACACTCTATAGTCTCTTTGGGTTTAAGTAAGTAACATCATATTTAAGATGGAAAGAAAGAAAGAAGAAAAGAAAGAAAATACTTTCCAATAATCAACTTCTTGGGGAAAGAGAGAGAGAGAAAGATAATGGGTTACTATCTGAAGAGGTGAGTAGACTTATAATCTAACCCCAGGAAAGGCTGGGGAATTTTCTGAGTTCAATAGTGTATCAATCATCTCAGCAAATGGGTTACAAACTAGATGTGTCCCTAATGGAAGCAGGACCTAGTAGAAGGTCCTATGGAATTTGATGGTTATGAAGTATAAGGAGACTCCCTTGAACAAAAAGGAGCATTTAGATGGAACCTGTATTAGCCATGTACTGGAGCCAGCTCTTGCTAGCGTGTGAGATTATTAAATATTCAGGAAACTCGCCAGCTGATTGTTAAACCATTGTTAGCTTGAAGTAGGCCATGGTGGGAATACGTACATTACACTGCAAATCAGCACTCCTTTTTCACCCATCCCAATAAAGAAGCAGCTGATCAACACATCCCAGGACCTGTAGGAGGTTCACAATGGGGGTGCTTTAGAAGAAGGTACTATGGTTTAGAGTTTACAACAACCTGGTGTTGGTGATAATGGTGGGAAAAGCTGAGCTTCACTCAGAGATAAAGCTGACTGGGCCAGCTAAAGGCAATGCTCACAGGACAGAGAGAACTTGTCCAGGGAGAAATTCAGGGATTAGGGCCAAGGTTACTTTTTTAAAACATACGAAAGGTGACCACAGATCAGAATGGTATGGACTACAGCCTAAAGGAGGAATTTAGGGTTTAATTCGAAAAATGAGATGAAGGCCAATACTTATAGAAACAGTTGCTTCACATACCTTAATCATTTCATCAACCTGCTGAGGAAGGTAGGTATCAATATTTTAATCTATTTTATAATCAAGATTGTTGAAGCTGCAATTATTAAGTGGTGGAGTCATGATCCTAACTCAGGATTTCCCCACAATACTGTTACTTCTTAGACCTTCTTTCTCTAGACCAGAAATCTCCAGAAGGAGCAGGAAAGTGTCTGCAAAGTTAGTGAAGAAGTTAGTGAAGAACATGAAGTTCAAGGGAGGAATATTTGAGCAAAAGGAAACATCCCCACTAAGACAGGAAGGTAGCTTGACCCAAAAAACAGGTTTTGAATGTAAGTTTCTGCTACAGAGTCGAGAAACTACGTACATGGACAGGAGAACTGTGATCTCAGAGGGAACAAAGTAGCATTTTTATAAATTAGACCAGGATCACCACATACAGTGGACAGATCCATACAGCTGTTCTACAGTCCTATTGAAAGTCCCCCAAAACTCAGTGGGGAGCCCTTGTTGGCTTGAGACTGACTGAGGGAAAAGTGTGCTCCTCTTCCACTTGACTCTATGCTCATTACTTTTTGTGAAGCTCCAGTTCTTGAAACTGGTGTTCTGTGCATGAAGAAGGGGCGTTGAGGAATGAGATTATATGTTTTTGGAGGGCAGGAACTTGGCCTTCTTCTTTGGTATGTTTCTTAACAGCATGACATATTGGATGAACAAAAATTGCTGCACAAATAAATATGTTAAACAGACATCTAAAGTCTCTGCTAAAAATAAAATTGGCTGCAGGTTCTGTAGTTCTACCTCTGTGGTCTCATTGCAGAAACATATGTTTTAGATCTTAGGCTATTCAAGACATGTGTTCTGACTTATTATTTACAACAAATTGAAATGAAAAATGCAACCAAAAAGCTTAAAGAATTTGTCTGAGGAGTATAAATGGAACATTTTCAAGCTTCAATATGGCCAAGTTGGGAACCCAGGAAAAGTCACAAATTATTCAATCAGGCCATGTGGCTTATGACCCTGTAGTGGACTCTTTCCTTTCTGCTATATAACTCAGAGGATCTGAGACCATGGGCCCAAACTTTGTTAGAACTTCAAGCACTGGGGTTTTATTCATCCTGGATCAAAATCCAGATGTTCAAGCAACAGCAGCCTCCTATTTCTGTCTTTCCAGGAGCCTCCTATTTCTGTCTTTCCAGGAGTAGTTACAACTCTTCTGAAGTTTTTGACACAGGTTAAACGACCCTTGTCTTTTGCCAGGCAAAGAATAGTATTGTCAGGTGAAACAAGATGGCTGTTGAAATCCAGTATTCATGTATTTCTTAGTGCAGACTGCTGAAAACCAAGGTATGAAAGGTCCCAGTCAAAAGGGAGAACTTGAATTACCTTCTATTCCAGAGGAGGCCTCGCAATAGTTACCACTGCTTGTTCCAAACATGTTTTCCCATCCTTGCTTATGGATGCAACACCATCCATGAAATGCTTGAGATATGCAGTAGGTGGACAGTAGATAGATGGAATATGTTTTTGTAACCCAGGTGTTTTTATTTCTTTTGTCTTTCCCACAGAGTCAGTATAAACACACAAAAGTCTCCTGAGTTCGAACTTTAGTGTGTTCAGTCTCAACTTTAATAATTTATTTCCTTTATTTCATGCATTAAGAGAATAAAAAAAAAAAAGCCCCGAAAAACTGTAGGTCTGACAATGGTTCTAAATTCTTTTCCTCTTCCAGGTGATTGACAGGGAAAAAAAAAAACCCCTAAAATTTGTTTGTGAAATACTGCCATTATAACCTATGTAGTTTAGTGGAAAAAAATCCCAGCTGAAAATCTAAAGATTGGCATTCTAGTACCAAGACTGAGTAGCATCTAGATATAATTGCAAAACTTTAATCTACAGAAAACTCCGGACCTAAAGACATAGGTTTTAGATCTGACCTTCGTATATTTTGTGATCTATTTCCTCATCTCTGAAAAATAGAGAGTAACATCTGTTATTTGGTTACAAGTGTAACATAAGATTAGACTATTTTCTTGTGTAAGTAATTTACAAGTCAAAAGGTCCATACAAATAGAAGAAAAGCACCCTCTCAGGATATTAAAACACATTTAAAAAACTAGATTAATTAAGAAAATATGGCATCTATGTAGGAAAATGTATTAATAAATAGATTAAAAGAATAGATTAAACTCCAGAAAGGACTTATGTATGTATTAACAAATAGTTCATTGAAAAAATTACAAATAATCAGTACACTCATGAAAAAGTGGTAAATACTACTACTAATCAAAGAAATACAAATCTCATTACTGGGCATCTACCCAAAGGAAAAAAGACATTCTATAAAAAAGACATGTGGACTAGAATGTTTATAGCAGCACAATTCACAATTGCAAAGATGTAGAAACAACCCAAGTGCCCATCAATACATGAGCGGATTAATAAAATGTGGTATATGTATACCATGGAGTTCTACTCAGCCACAAAAAACAATGGTGATATAGCACCTCTTGTAT
>CAUYRT010065800.1:0-11730 GCA_963574885.1 Lepilemur ruficaudatus
CTCTGCCTGCCGGGCGCGGTGGCTCACACCCATAATCCTAACACTCTGGGAGACAGAGGCCGGAGGATTGCTTGAGCTCAGGACTTTGAAGCTGCATTGAGCTATGATCAGGCCACTGTACTCTTCTGTTGGCTGGGCAACAGAACAAGACCCTGTCTCAAAAAAAAAAAAAAAAAAAAAAAAAAGAATTCCAGGTCTCAATCCATGAGGTAAAAATTTAATATGAAGTTTTAAAAGAATAATACACTGTGACCAACTAGGAGTGCAAAGACAACTTAATATTTTAAAATATATTCAAATTTATCATATCTATAAGCCAAAGGAGATAAACCATATGATCGTCTTGACTACTGACCTTTGATAAAATTGAAAAATCAATCCTGTATGTAAATATAAAAAAAATTGTTAGAATCTAGGAATGAAAAGATACTTTTTTATCATGCTAAAGAATATCTCTTTCAAATCAGCAACCAACATAATACTTACTGAAGTATTCCTATAATAGCAAGAATTAGGTAAATTTCCCACTATACCCACTATCACTATTATTTACAATTCCTAAACAGTCATATTCAATACAATAAGATAATATAAAATTAAATATATTGGAAAGAAATAAGAGATTAAAATATTCTTACTTGCAGATTTTATTATCTTCCTAGAAGATAAAAGAATACCATCTGAGAAGCTATTAAGTTCAGAAATGTGGACAATTGCAAAATAATATCTAAAAGCAATAGATTTTCTATTTATTGGCAACAGTCTATTAGAAAATATAATTTAAAATATCTTCACTCACAATATCAATATATAAAATAGTTAGAAATATACTTCAAAGAAACCTTCACATCCATGTAAAGAATATTACAAAAAAATTTTTTCCTCTGAGACAAGAGTCTCACTCTGTTGCCTAGGCTAGAGTGCCCCATCATGGCCGGCTAGTTTTTCTATTTTTAGCAGAGACAGGTCTCGCTCTTACTCAGGCTGGTCTTGAACTCCTGAGCTCAAGAGATCCTCCCACCTCGGCCTCCCAGAGTACTAGGATTACAGGTGTGAATCACTGAGCCAGCCTATTTTACAAATGTTTGTAAAGGGCCATAAACATTAATACAAATGTCTCAAGTTCTTGAATCTGAATCCTTAATATTGTAAATACATTGATTTTCCACATGATCTCTGAATATAAAGTAATTCCAATAATAGGATTTTTAATACAATAAATTTTCAATAGATTTTTTTGAGAATAAAAATAATGGAGTATGAGACCCATTCAATGTTAAAATTTATTGGGAAGTCCTACTAATTAAAATCAAGTGCTACTGGTGCAAGAAGAGTTGTATCGGTGAAACACAATGCAAAGCCCCCAACCTGACCTAAGCGTAAATAAGAATTTGGTACCAAAATTGTTATCAGTCCACGCTTGCTGGGGGCAGTAAAGCCAGACACTAACGCTGAGATTTGCAGCCAGATAAAAAGGCATTTTATTGCAGGGTGCCGAGCAAGGAGAATGGCAGCTGACGCTTAAGACGGAAACATCTAGATCTGCGGTCCCCAACCCCTGGGCCACAGCCAGTACTGGCCAGCAGCCTGTTAGGAACCCAGGCAGGCATCACCGCCTGAGTTCCGCCTTCCCCCTCCCTGCCCCCGCTCCCCCAACCCCACCGTGGAGAAATTGTCTTGCATGAAACTTAGGAAGTGGGCACGTAGGAGGTGAGGGGCGGGAGTAAGCGAAGCTTTGTCTGTATTTACAGTGGCTTAAAGTGGCTCACATCACTGCCTGAGCTCTGCATGCCGCCCCCACCCTGATGGGTGGAAAAATTGTCTTCCATGAAACCAGTCCCTGGTGCCAAAAATGTTGGACACCACTGGCCTAAATGACTTACAAGTGAGGGTTTTTAAAGGCAGGGGTGCATTGCAGGAAAGCAGAAGTTGCACGCAAAATCACAAATCAATACATGGAGGTTGTACATTGGTTTGGCCTGTGGGTGTGACTCTCCCAGGCCTCTCAGGAAGAGATTTCTTTATTTATTTATTGACAGTGTCGTGCTGTCTCGCTGGGGCTAGAGTGCCGTGGCGTCAGCCTAGCTCACAGCAACCTCAAACTCCTGGGCTCAAGCGATCCTCCTGCCTCAGCACATACATCCCACCCCCTCTGGGACTACAGGCATGTGCTACCATGCCAAGCTAATATTTTTTAGAAACAGGTCTCACTATGTTGCCCAGGCTGGTCTCAAACTCCTGGCCTCAAGTGATCCTCCTCACCTCAGCCTCCAAAGTGCTGGGATTGCAGGCGTGAGCCACCCTACTTCAGACTTTTGATTCTAGCTGCAGTATTTCAGCCAGGAATACGGTTAATTCAAGTCCTTTTTTTTTTTATGTCATATATAAAACAACTTTCTTCTACAACTTTTTTTTTACAATGAGGAAATCATTTAATATCTTCTTTTTAAACTGAATATCCTTAACCGTAAGTGAGCAGCATTCCATACAATCCGAGCACAGTCGTACACAGTAGGTTGAGCTAGATCAGCAAGGTCACAGACAGCTGGTTCATTACCACCAGGTTGGTGGGCAAAATCATTCTCAGTCTCCTATGAAAAACAGGAAACTTTAAGTGCAGGGTGAGACTCTGTCTCAAAAAAAACAAACAAAACCTTTAAGTGGACAAACATCTTTTTCATTTAAAAAATGACAAATGTTTCTTATAACCAACATTCATGGTCTCAAGTTATCATACAAGTTGACAATTTGCGCGACGGCTGTGGAAGATCACAAAACTGAGGTGTTTGTAAGAAGCTCTTGCCAGAAGGAGTGAGAGGGGCTGAGCTTCGAAGTCTGGGCCAGGTGAACTGTCCCCGCGTCCCACACCCCAGACAGTGCCCACGGGGCGTAGTAGATGGGGCGGGAGGAGGAGGAGGAGGCGAGGCTGGGGTTCCTTGGGCTTAGAGATGTTGTTCCTGGGTCTCTCCGTTGAAGGATAAGGAGGGAAGTGATGTCCCCACCAAGGCCCAGAGGCTGAGGAGTGAGAAAGCATCTCCCAGGCCCTCCACAGACCTCTGAATACCTCGCATCCGCCCGGAGGAGCCCAGCTCCACAGCTTGGTGCGGGGGTGTACCTTTCCATCACTTGCCCCCATGCTGAGTCTTCTGGAAGGATTCCCTGCAACTGTGAAGGCACGCTAGCACCTCAGGTAACTTGCACAGGCCCAGCCCCGGCCCCAGAAAACCAGCCTCCCCACCTGAGAGGCTTAGAGACTGTCCCGCACACCTCCCCCTCCCCCTCTGCTTTCTCTCCCTCTGCCTCTTTCTCCCACCCCAGTTGCCCCACTCCCATCTTCTTCCATCCCTTCGTCTCTGTCCTCCCCTCTAGGGTCTGCCTTTGGCTTTACCTGGCTTTAATCTGAAAGCTGAAGTCTCCCTGCCGGCCTCCTCCATGGACTTCTGGGTGACTCCCTGAGCCTACAGGGGAGGCACTGCCACGTGACCTGGGGCTCGAAGGCTCCCCGCTAGTCCACACTCAGAATCATCTTTCAACACAATTGATTTCCCTTTAGTCCTGTCTACTCTATTTTACACATTTAAAACATTATTCTGGGGAGTGCAGAGGCTTTCACATATTGCCAAAGGGATCTGTCCTAGGTTTGCTTCCTTTGGAAGCAGATTGGGGGACAAAGCTTTGAGGCTATGTGGGAGGAAATCCCAGGCATGACTGCTGGAGCAGTGGGGCCGACAGGAAGGGACAGGCAGGCGGTACAGGGCGCGCAAGTGAGCACCCCGGGCCACTGGGCTTGGCCCCACCGGCCCCTCCCAGACAGCAGTGCCTGAGTTCTCCTGTCCTGGTGGAAGCCGGGGTGTTATCTCCAAACCCCGTCTTAGTTGAGGGCTGCCCCCAGGGCATGGGCACCTGGGCATTCCTACCTGCCCTACCACGGGCAGTGCTCTGGTGGCCGCAGCAAGCCCTCAAGCAGTGTCAGGTGCCTGTAGGAGGAGCCATCGAATGACACTTGGGTGGGGCACAAAAAGCCCTGGCTACCAGCCCCAGCCCTGGAGGTTAGAAACACTCCTCCATGGCGACTCAGCTCCTGTCACCCACTCTGTCAAGTGGGACCTTCATCCACTCTCTCTCTCTCCCAGCACCACAAATTCCCTACATTCCAGGGAGGGTGTTGTCTCAGCGTCCAGCTGCTGCAGCAGCGGACCTGGGTGGGGCAAAAACTGTCACTCTGCTCTCTGGCCCCTCAGTGTCTCCGCTGGAGGCCCAGCTTCAGGTCTTACGAAAGAGCTGACTCGTCCTTGCCCCCTTTCCACCTCAGTTCATCAACAGGAGCAGCCGGGGCCTTTCCACCTTCTTTGGGCCACTCCTGGCCTCTGCCCATAGCCCTCTTGCACTTGGTTTATGTGTGACGCTGCCACTCTGACAAGCCCACCACAGGGAAAGTCCATTTTCTTTGAGGGGAGGCCATAGACTCCTTATGAGAGACCATAGCGGCATAACTCACTGTGAAGCTAATTTGCGCTGCGTTTTCCCTGTTTTTCCTCACCCAACCCCGCCCCTCCCCCTGAGCACCCCTCCTGAAAAGGACTTTGGGTTCCTTGCTCAGGGAAGCCTCAACTCAGAAGTTCCTTGCAGACAGTTCTTGCGGGCTTTGTTTTTGGGAGGATTGAGGGTGTTGTGGCAGTGTCTGGGGAGCCCAGGGCCTTAAGGGCGGCCTGGGAGAGAGGCCCTGGGCTGGGAAGCAGCCAAGGTAGGTGGATCATTCCGGGATTGGGACCCTCCCCAGCTCCACAGCCCTCCACTGTCCACGTGGAGGGGACAAGGCCTCAGGAAGCTGAATCCCGGCACCTGGACTCCAGAGTCCACAAATATCCCTGTACCCAAGTGGAGGAGCCCTTGCCTTTGGGAGTCCTCAGGACCTTGACAATGAGAACATCATAAACTCCAAAGGGCATGGAGAGGAGAGGAGCTCCTGAAGCCATCTTGGATCCTGAGGCCACCCTGAGGTGGAAGGAGGCACCCTAGGAAGAAGGAACAAAGAGGTCCATGGTGCCCGGGAGCCTACACACACACCCCGACACCCCATCTCAGACCTGGTGGGCAAAGCAGAGAAACAACTATCTGCTTTGTCTGAGCTGCTTTATTTTCAGTTTTCTGTTTCACACAGCCTTTTCATGAAGGTCCCAGTCGGACAGCGTGATTGGCAGGCTAGCATCTGTAGACAGTTTCTTCCACTTGCTACTTCTTTGTGTGTGTTCTACAAAACCAGCCGTACGACGGGGTTGGACGAGTCTTGTGACTGTCTAGTGGAGTGGGCAGAACAGAGAGGAAGCGGCCTTTCTATTGCCCCTGCCAAGCCTAGAAGCTTCCCCAGCATAATGCAGGTCATTTGTGTCCCAAACAGCACAGCAGACAGCCTGTAGGGGGCAGGAAGGAACTGCCAAAGACACGGCTGTGCTGGAGACCTTTTTAGTATTTCAACTTCTGTTCAGGAAGGCTTGGGCTTTCTGAGGACAAAATAATTTTTTAAATTTTATGTCTTATTAAATATTAAATTAATACAAAAGAGTATTTCTGAAAGATACATAAATGAAGAATAATGGTACAAAGAATGACAAAATAACCTTTTAAATCTGAGGCCAATTAATCTAAAACAGTTCAAGCCACCTACAGCTGTTCGTTTTACTGCAATAACCAATATCGGACCACACGTTACTTAACCTACCAGCCCTGGCAGAAATCTGTCATAACCATGACGATAATGAAGGAAATGTAAAAATGGGCAACCTGTGTGACGCAAAGTGGGAGCTAATTAAGGCATCTGGCATGAAAGAAAGGACTGAGGATGTTCTGCAGGCAACGCAGGAAGGAGAATTAGCCTAAGTGCATCCATGTTAAACTTATACAAATCGTTCGTTGGTTGGCAAGAATCCAAAAGTTTGACATCAGTGTGAACGACCCTGAGGGAAAACAGACTTCCCGTGCATTGCTGGCAGTAGTGCAAATGGCAGTCCCACGGAGCAGAGCCTGCAGTGCCTACCTAAATTATACAGGCGTGAACCTTTGACTCAGAAAGGACCATCCTGTAGATGGGGTAGGAATCTATCCTATAGATTCACCCACACAGAGGCAAACTTGTTTAGGTATAAGGTTATTCATTGTGGCAGTATTTATAATAACAACAGATCAGAGCCAGGCACAATGGTTCACACCTGTAATCCCAGCTACTTGAGAGGCCAAGGCAGGAGGATCACTTGAGGCCAGGAGTTCAAGTCCAGCCTGGGCAATATAGCAAGAACCCATATCAATAAAAAAATAATAATAACAACTGTTTAAAAACAGCCCAAGGGCCTAGCAATAGAAGACAGGTGGAAAACACAAGCCTGGTATTGCCACCAATGGACTATTATACAGCTGTCAAAAAGGAAAAAAAGGCACAAGGAAAAGCTTTATGTGCTGATATGGAAGTATATCCAGAATACTTACTTAAAATTTTAAAAATGAGCAGAATGTATATAATATGCTTTTTTGTGTAATAAAAGAGAAAATAAAAGTATTTTATTTACTTTTATTTGCATAAAGAAACATTAGAAAAGTAAGGCAAATATTCCAAGATAGGGATCCAAAAAGAAAGAAAAATAAGGCACTGTTATAGTGAAAATGGTTACTTACAGGGGCAAAATGAGGGAAAACAGAGAGAGCAGGGATGATGTGGGAATGATATTTTTCGTGTAACTATTGATATCATTTTCTATGCTTTTTTTTTTTTTTGAGACAGAGTCTCACTCTGCTGCCCGGGCTAGAGTGCCGTGGCGTCAGCCTAGCTCACAGCAACGTCCGACTCCTGGGCTTAAGCAATCCTGCCTCAGCCTCCCGAGCAGCTGGGACTACAGGCATGTCCCACCATGCCCGGCTAATTTTTTCTATTTTTCTTAGAGTTGGGGTCTCACTTTTGCTGAGGCTGGTCTCGAACTGCTGAGCTCAAACGATCCACCCGCCTCAGCCTCCCAGAGTGCTAGGATTACAGGCATGAGCCACCTCGCCCGGCCATGGTATCATTTTCATTTTGAACTATACAAATGTAATATCTGTTTAAAAGGTTAGCGTTGTTAAAATCCATGTATGAGGCCGGGTGTGGTGGCTCACGCCTGTAATCTTAGCACTCTAGGAGGCCAAGGCAGGCGGATTGCTCAAAGTCAGGAGTTCGAAACCAGCCTGAGCAAGAGTGAGACCCCCGTCTATACTAAAAATAGAAAGAAATTAATTGGCCAACTAAAAATATATAGAAAAAAATTAATTGGCCAACTAAAAATATATAGAAAAAAATTAACCGGGCATGGTGGTGCATGCCTGTAGTCCCAGCTACTTGGGAGGCTGAGGCAGGGGGATCACCTGAGCCCAGGAGTTTGAAGTTGCTGTGAGATAGGCTGACACCATAGCACTTCCCCAGGTGACAGAGCAAGATTCTATCTCAAAAAAAAAAAAAAAAAGAAAAAGAAAAAAAAGAAAGAAAGAAATTAGCTGGACAACTAAAAATATATATAGAAAAAATTAGCCGGGCATGGTGACGCATGCCTGTAGTCCCAGCTACTCAGGAGGCTGAGGCAGGAGGATCGCTTGAGCCCAGCAGTTTGAGGTTGCTGTGAGCTAGGCTGACGCCATGGCACTGTAGCCTGGGTAACAGAGTGAGACTCTGTCTTAAAAAAATAAATAAATAAATGAAATAAATAAAATCCATATACGGTTGATTTATTAAAATCAAAGAAATACTGAGAGCAAACATTTAGTAAACAAGAAAAAAGGACATGGATCAAAAATAGTTGTGTTTTGTTTTTTCTGAGCAAGTCCCTCCTCTGTTCCCATGCCCTATTTTTCATAAAAGCAAAATTTCCAAACCCTAAGGCGTGTCAGGAAAACCTTGCCAAGGAAAACGCTGAGAATTTGATTGACACAAGAGCCCACAATGCAACAAAGACAAAGGCATAAAATGTTCCAGATGACTTGAGAAGCATGTTATCTTTAGTATTTGGGGTTTCAAAATGTGTATGTAATGTCACATTCCTTATTTTTTCTCAATCAAATGTAATTTGCTTTCTACCCCAGCTTGCCAGACAGGGAAGAAATTCAACCCTAGTCATTAGTGTGCCTCCCTCCCCCCTCCAATACGTTACAAAATATCAGGGGCTTATGGTGCCAGAAAAGCTGGAAGTGAGGCCAGGTACCCAGTGGCAGCTACCTTAGTCGCTCCAGCTGCTATAACAGAATACCAGAGACGGGATGACTTAAACAACATTTATTTCTCACAGTTCTGGAGGCTGGGAAGTCCAAGATGAATGTGCCAGCAGATTTGGTGTCTGGAGAGAGCTGTGGTTCACTGATTTCTACCTTCTAAATACCCATGGCATGGAGAGGGAACTCTTGTCTCTTCCTCTTCTTCTAAGGGCACAAATCCCACGTGCAGGCTCCGCCCTCATGACCTCATCAAACCTAATCACCTCCAAAAGGCCCCACCTATAAATACCATCACGCTAGGAGGTTAGGGTTGCAACACACGGATTTCGGGGAGTGGGGGGCACACTTGGTTCGCAGAAGTAGCCATTGTTTCTGCTGCTCCCTCTGCTTTCAGAGACTGCCATCAAGGCCTGGAGTGATGTCCTCTGGGTCAGACCCAGCACCTCCCCTCACACACAGACTCTCCCTGGGGGGCCTGTCTATGTGCCCCTGGCCGGGAGAAACTGCAAGCTTCTCCGGGCATCCCCAGCAATCCTTTGGCCTGCGTGTGCTCTAGGCAGAAGGAGGGGCCTGGGTCTCCACCATTCGGTGGGGGGACCACATTTCCAGGTCCTGGGGAAGCTCAGCGTCTGCTCAGCACATACCCGTAGCCCGCTTCTGCCTCTCCTAGCTTAGGTGTTTGCACATAATGCCAACGCCATCCACCTTCCCCATACTCACGAAAGAAGCTCGAAATTGGGAACAAAAAGCTCAGTAACGTTCTTGGTGGGGGGAGTATGCACAGAGCAACAAGAACAAAAGAAAAAATAATTCCACAATAAATTACGCTGTCACCAGTCTGGCCTGGGAGCTTAAATGAATTCTGATGGAGTGAAGAACTGGCAGATACCAGCGCCACAGTCTGGCAAAGTGAGCTGCAGGAGACAGATTCTCACAGTGCCAGGAAGCTGCTCACCACGGGCATGAGGGCGCTGGTCGGGTAAGGACACAGCTGTTCCAGTTTCCTGTTGCTGTGGAACAACTCTCCCAAAACTAGTGGCTTAGAACAGCCAGCACTTCCTGACAGCCCATGACTGCACCTCCTCCTCTTGGTGTTGACTGGGGTTACCAGGCATCAGCAGGAAGATGGCTGGTCTGGAGTGTCCGAGACACCGTCCTTCACATTTTGTCACCTTTGTGGGGACAGCCAGGCTCTGCTAGTGGTGGACCAGTGTGCTACACATGCCACTCCAGCACGGCAGCCTCGGGGAACGTGAGCTTCTATCCGGGCCACTCAGACTCTCGGAGAATGCTCCAACAGACAGGAAACGCAAGTTGCTTTTGAAGCCAGGGCTGGAAACCAGCTTGGCATCACTTCGACCAGTTTTATTGGTAAAGCAGCCACAGAGCCACCCAGATTCAAGGGGCCCCCGCCTCCCAATGGGAGAAGTAGCAAAGGGGTGGTGGCCATCCTTGTTCTCCCACGGTGACTGGAAACAGACCCCCTCCAGGAGATTGCCCTGAGAGCTGAGGCCTGATGGCTCTGGGGAGGACGCCAAGAAGCCCCCGAACATGACACAACATCTGCCTGGCTGGCGTGAGCGGCCACAAGCCTCGTGCTGGTGTTTCACGAAGGAGGCAGCACACTGGGCTCTCAAGGACACAGACCTGTCTGTGTCAGTTAGGGCTCTCCAGAGAAACAGAGCCCAGTACAAAAAACAGGTAGATGGTAGAGACAGTGAGGAATTGGCTCACAGGGCTGTGGGGGCTACAAAGCCCACAGTCTGCCATCTGCAAGCTGGAGACCCAGGCAAGCCTGTGGCGAAACTCCAGTCCAAGCCGGAAGGCCTAAGGACCGGGGGAGCTAGTAGTGTAAGCCCTGGCCCAAGGGCAGGAGGAGACCGATGTTCCAGTTCCTGCAAGCAGGGCAAATTCCTCCTTCCCCTGCCTCTTTGTTCTATTCGGCCGTCCATGGATTAGATGGTGCCCACCCACACTGGGGAAGGCAGGCTGCTTTCCTGAGTCTGAAGATCCAAATGCTGATCTCATCCGGAAATGCCCTCAGACTTGGGGAGAAGTGATGTTTAATCCAGGCACCCCGTGGCACAGTCAGGCTGACACTCAAAATTAACCATCTAATCACACCAAAAAATCACACCATTAATCCATTTCAGTTTTTGCAGGAGCTGAAAAACGCATGAGATCAATTCACGAAGCCATAAAGAAGGTGAACAAAAGGAAAACTGATTCAAGGAAGATGTCAGGAAGGCGAGAGCGGAAAATCCTTCCTGATTGAAATTCTGCGCCACCAGCACCACCATCATCACCCTGCCCCAGCCTTGCTGAGACAAGAGCAGAGATCCAGTGCTGGGCACAGCACACAGGGGGCACTGAGATAATGAAAGACCACTCCGACCCACTCACTTCATTCTGCAGCCTCCTTTTTCACACTTAAATCTTCTTTAAAATGTGTTTTATAGATACAGCATACATACAGCAAAGTGTACAAGTTGTAAGTGTACAGCTCAATGACCTGTCACCAACAGCCCACGCATGCAACAAGTGCCTAGATGAAGGAACAGAACATTCCTAGGATGCCAGGGCCCCCTTCTGGCCCTTCCAGTCATGACCTTCCCTGAAGGACAGCCACTCTCCGACTTCTACAGTTTTGCCCGGACTTGAGCTTTATATAAATGGAATCATTTCATATGTGTTCTTTTGTGGCTTCTTCCACTCGATCTTATGTCTGCAGATTCACCTGTGTTATTACACTGTGAACTAAAATAAAATCTTAAGGCTCCCCCAGCACCAGCTGACTAAACGGACCCCCTTGTGGCCAAAGGAATATCCTAAAATTAAATTGCCTACCACCAGGAGGGAGGTCAGACATGCCTCATCATGCCCCCCTCCCTTCTTGGAGACGTCCTTTGTGACCCATTGAAGCCTAAGAGTATGCAAGACAAACCTGCAGGTCCTCAATTTACACAACAAATCTATGTCGGGTGGCTTATCTCTGATAAAAGCTCCTTATGTTAAAACATTCCAAGCTTTTAGAAAAAGCTTCATGTCTTTAACCAATTACAAGCCAAACAATCTTTAAACCCACCTATAACCTGTAAGTTCCCCCCTTCGAGATGTCCCACGTTTTCAGGCCAAACCAATGTATGCCTCCCACGGATTGAGTTATGACTTTACCTGTAACCCCTGTCTCCCTGAAATGTGTAAAACCAAACTGTAACCCAGCCACAGTGAGTCCACTTGCTCAAGGCTTCTTGGGCGTGGCTCTGGGTCATGGTCCTGAAATTTGGCTTAGAGAAAATCTCTTTAAAATTATTTTGCAGAGTTTGGGGTTTTTTTTTCCATTAACAGCACATAATTACAAGTCGATCCATTCTCATTGCTGAGAAGTGAATATGCCGCATGAATACGCCGTGATTCTCCTGCTGAAGGCTGTTTGGGTGGTTCCCAGGTCCCCCCGGTGGACTCCGGGGGAGCAGCTCTGTCCCTGCTGCCCCTCCTGCCCCT
>CAUYRT010065801.1:0-21674 GCA_963574885.1 Lepilemur ruficaudatus
AACAGAGATGGGAACAGAGAGAGATGGGGACAGAGAGAGATGGAGACAGAGAGAGAAGGTGGGGAGAGAGATGGGGATAGAGTTGAGGGGGAACAGAGAGAAATGGGTGGACAGAGAGAGAAGGAGATAGAGAGAGACAGGGACAGAGGGAGAAGGAGACAGAGAGAGATGGGGGAACAGAGAGAGATGGGGACAGAGAGACGGGGGAAGAGAGAAGGGGATAGAGTTAAGGGGGAACAGAGATGGGAACAGAGAGAGATGGAGACAGAGAGAGATGGAGACAGAGAGAGAAGATGGGGAGAGAGATGGGGATAGAGTTAAGGGGGAACAGAGAGAGATGGGGACAGAGAGAGAAGATGGGGAGAGAGATGGGGATAGAGTTGAGGGGGAACAGACGGAGATGGGAATAGAGAGAGATGGGGACAGAGAGAGAAGGGGAGAGAGAGATGGGGATAGATAAGGGGGAACAGAGAGAAATGGATGGACAGAGAGAGAAGGAGATAGAGAGAGACAGGGACAGAGAGAGAAGGAGACAGAGAGAGATGGGGACAGAGAGAGATGGGGGAACAGAGAGAGAAGGGGATAGAGTTAAGGGGGAACAGAGAGATGGGAACAGAGAGAGATGGGGACAGAGAGAGACCGGGGAACAGAGAGAAAAGGGGATAGAGTTAAGGGGGAACAGAGATGGGGACAGAGAGAGATGGGGACAGAGAGAGACCAGGGAACAGAGAGAGATGGGGATAGAGTTAAGGGGGAACAGAGAGAGACGGGGGACAGAGAGAAATGGGTGGATAGAGAGAGAAGGAGACAGAGACAGACAGGGACAGAGAGAGATGGAGAGAGACGGGGGAACAGAGAGAGATGGGGGAACACAGAGACAAGGGGACAGAGAGAGATGGGGACAGAGAGAGACGGGGGAACAGAGAGAGAAGGGGATAGAGTTAAGGGAGAACAGAGAGATGGGAACAGAGAGAGAAAGGGGGAGAGAGAGATAGGGACAGAGAGAGACGGGGACAGAGAGAGAAGCGGGGAGAGAGATGGGGATAGAGTTAAGGGGGAACAGAGAGAGATGGGAACAGAGAGAGAAGGGGGGAGAGAGAGAGGGGGGAACAGAGACTGGGGGACAGAGAGAGAAGGGGGTCAGAGAGAGACGGGAGGAACAGATATCGGGGGACAGAGAGAGACCAGGCGCCACAGCTTGAGGTGGTGGATGCCTGGACGCCTGTGCTGAGTAGCCCCCCCCCCATCGGGAACCTCTGGACCTGGCTCTGTGGGGGCCCCGTCCCTGTAGGTGTCAATGTGTCTAACCAGCTCGGGTCTGGCCAACCCAGCCTACTGCAAGCAGTTCACGCTCGCTGTGCTCTGTGTTCCATGCAGGGCCCTCAGCACACTGTGTGTGGTGCTCCTGGGATCCCCGCGTCACGTGTCTCTGGGGGACTTGCGCAGGGATGCTGGGAGGCAGGCCGGTGGGGCAGAGCCGGGGCTCACGCTGCTCTCTCCCCCGACCTGGGGAACCACTGACACTGGGGTTTCAGTTCCTCAGAGCAAATACTCCACGTGCTGTTCAGCCTGCCCATCCTCCAGCTGGGGCTCCTCAAGTCCCCTTTCAAGACCTTCGCTCTCAGAGCTGCCCCAGGCACCGTACGTGTGCTCCAAGGTGCTGGGCGACTTCCTCCGGCCTGGACGGGACACTCTGTGCCAAGCCAGCAGGCGGACACCAGCAGCAACAACAAGCAGAAGGTATGTCGGGGTTGCACCCAGGAGTCAAGCATGAGCATCAACAGGTACTGCTCGGGGGGGTGCCCGGCAGAGGCAGCCAACGTCACTGCCTGTCCCCAGGGCTCCCTCTCCTCTGTGCTCCACCCCCACTCTGAGCAGCCAGAGGGACTGGGGGTGGGTGGGAAATGCCAGAGAACCTGATCTCCACAGATTTCTCGCACCCTAGAGGGAGCGCCCAGCCCAGGCGAGGAGAGGACATGCACCCGGGTCCCAGCGTTGCGTGGCAGGCGGGAGGGCCTGGAGAGGAGCTGCCCGCTACATGGGGACACTGGGCCCCAGGGTCTGCCCTGGCACGGGGACAGCACAGCACCAGCATGCTGGCTGCCGTGACGATATGCCACGAGCAGGGGGCGAGCAGAGGCCGCCTTCCTAACGTGACAATGGAGGGCCCCCAAACCTCCCACCTACTGGAGAAATGGGAAATCAAAAGAGAAAACAGCTTTTTATTAAAACTCAGACCTCTCGTGAACATCTGGGACATCGTGGGCTGCAATCATTGAGTGCGCTCTGTGGCGCAGCTTTCCTGATAGGGCAAGTGAGAAACAGCCACTGCGCACGTGCAGCTATGCTGTAGCCCGTAACGCCCCTAGCGGCTCAAGCCCACTGGGCATTTCCTTGCAAGCCCCCATTTATCCGCGCTCGGTTCTGTCTGAGCCCCCGGCGCCTGCCAGGCACCTCCATGTGCCCCACCAGCCCGACTTGGCCCCGGCTCCCTGTTTTGCCCACATTCCTGTAAGTATCTGCAAAACACTCTTGTTTAACACCCTAGAAGACAATCCACGCCAGCCGTGTGTCAACAGTGTGTGTTCACCTCATAGCTCAGTGTCTTGTGATCAGTTAAAAAAGCAGAAGCATGTTTCAGATGATCTAGCTATGACTAGCCCGATTCGGGGGAATTCCACAAATCTCCTCACGATAGCAAAGCAGCATCATGCTCCCTGCTTTGGAGAAAAATGTCAAGCATTTAGCCCAAAACAGACTGGGGTTTTCACTCCCCCAGTGAGGGTGCGTGATGACTCAGAGCGCGGCCAGAGGCTGGCTGACCTGAGCGCCCAGGTGCCCGCCTGGCGTGTGTCTGGCTGGACGGGCGGCCAGGCCTCGGAGCCCTGGTGCCACCGGCAGCTGTGAGCACGTGGAGCCTTCAGCACCGGACCACCGACTGGGAAAAGCCTGGGTCTGCGTAATTCATTCAGCGTCTCCAGGAGGTGTTTATAGCTCAGGCCATTCGGCAGAAACGCTACTGATCAGACGGGACAGTCCTTAAAGTCCAGATTCTCTAGAGTAATTTAGTTCCTACCCAAGCATGAGCTCAGCTTTCAGAATGGACAACGCAGCGTGAGAAAGTCACCTGGCAAGTCCTAGAGATGAGATAAAACCTCTTTCCTGAGTCTCCCTTTCCTCTATCCCAATCCGTGCTCCAACACTCTGTTTTAAAGCATTTGGACACTGTTAGTTCTCCAAGTTTTTACCCTTTATCATATGTCCAAGAAAAAAGCAAGTTCTCCCTAGTACTCCAAAATATTATGCTTTTGTTTCGAGACGTGTCTTCTATCCTCCACTTTTCCAGATAGACTTTTTCACGCTATGAAAACTTGAATCACTCGCCAGAACAAACAAACAAAACCCTCCTCTCAGATCAAGCCAGGAGACGTTGGCAGCACCTGAGCAGCAGAGGGAGGCCCGGACACAGAGGACGTGCCCACGGAGAGACACTCCTGCTTGCGGTGGCCTCTGTGGAAAAACCCGACCCTCAGTCACGAGCGCCCTGGAGGGGCCAGAACTGGTGCGCACGGTACCTGCTTTGCTGTAGAAGTTGCTGAACACCTTCGGGCAGGGCACGGTCACCGTCTCGCCCACGTCCGCAGGCTGCCAGCACGTGATGTTGTCCCAGACGCCACTGCAGGCTGGAAGGAGAGAGGCGCGGTGAGGCCGGTGTGGGCCACGCCCCGGTGTGCAAGGCAGCGAGGCCACTGAAGCCGTGACCCCAACCTGGCTCGATTTCCAAACATAAGTGAAACTTAAATTGAGCTATCTCTTGAAAATGCCTACATTAAAGAAAAATAGAACTTAAGCTCAACTAGTCAGAAGTAGCCAGCAAACTTACAGAACTAGGGATTCTGCACTGGGATAGACCAGACGAGGCAACTGCATGGCCGTGACATTCACTTTTCCTTTGCTTTACTCTGTGACTGCTCCATGAGAGCCTCCCCCTTGCATTCCCTGCCGGGCTCATGGAGCACTGTGGTTTGGAGCTGCCAATTCGTGAATTATTGTTTGCTCAAATAAACTCTTTAAAATAAAAACATGTACATGTGCCTCAGTTTACCTTTTTACCAGTTTGGTGTCAGAAGTGGGGTCCGTGAGTAACCAGGTGTGGGAACCCACGGGGCCCACTGTGCTCACGGCTTTCTCGAGGCATCTGATGGTCGCAGGTAGGTCCCAATCGGATTTTGAGCTCCACAATCTCCAGCCCAAGCTCTCCGACTTTGAGGAATTTTTATTCTGGAGGTCAGACTGGGTCTGGACCTGTCCAACATGGTGCACGTGCTTCTGGGGTTGAACTGGGTGCTCAGCAGGGACTGGACTGGGCCCAGCTGGAGGCCGCAGGTCACTAACACTTTAGGACAGAGTGTCAGGGACTGGCCAGAATCTGGGGAGTCTGGGACTCCTCCTTCTGGAGCTGTTCAGAAACAACGGACCCAGAACCTGTGGGGAAATGGGTGCACCTCAGGAGGGTAACTTGGAGCAGTAACAATGGGACGTTTTACTCCAGATGAACTTACTCATCTGTGGGCGCATTAGGAAGAAGGGACCGAGTGCCTGAGAAACAGCGACAGTCATTTTCGGCTGGTCTGCAGACTGACTGCAGACAGAATGACTAAAAGAAAACGGCCTCTCTAAAGGAATCTTCTCTACAGTGGGCTATTAAAAACTGCTCTGAATCTACCAATCTTTGGCCCCTGCGTTTTCCATAGGAACATTCTCAAGACCAACTTCCCTTAAACATTAGCTCCTCGAATGAGCCAGGAGTATCCCCAGCAACCAAATCCAAATCTTGGCCTTGAACACGGCTTCGAGCTATTATAAAAGCAACTACCTGAGGCTGAAGAGGAGAAAGAACAAATGGAAATTGACATCTGTCTCCTCAGTCACCCGCAACAGTGCACCAAACTCAGCGGGGCTGACTCCGGGCAACAGGCGAACATGCCTGTTGGAGCAGACATTGCACTCTTTCTCCCCGCCTTGGAGATGTCTCAATCTTTAAAATGCAGGTTTCAGGGAAATGACTCATCAGGGGGGGAAAAAGAGGAATGTTTTAGAAATATACTGGCAAATGAAAAATCTTAACAGTCCCTTCTACAAATACGGACAAAGGGCTTTGGCAATCTGAACAGGCCACTCTGCCTGCCGAGCACACAGCTGGGTCCAGCCAGGAGTCTGCTTTACTGTCCTTGGCACGTGCTGCAGTTTTAGAGCAGAGCCGCGGCCCTCTGGGTCTGTCTGTGTGGTTCCACACGCCTACACGGGTCTGGTATCCACAGGCCGTGTTATTCCACCTCTGGGTGCTGGCATTAGAAATAATATCTAAAGCACTCCATTCTGTGGGCCTAAATGAAATTAAGTGCTTATATAAATTATTTTCTCAGAAAAGAATTTCCCCAAATGGTTTTTAGGTTCACATGAACTGAATAATCTTTAATAAATATGAATATTGATGATTTAGTAAAAATGTATATTTTACCTAGCTGTGATTAGTCAAATAAGCTCATGTTATCTGCTACAAAATTTGTCAACAAGAAAAGTAACCTGAGATGACATATAGTTTTCTTAATGTTATGTCTACCTGAAAACAGTTTACAAAATCTTTTTGAAAACTTGAAACTTTAAAATTACATCAAGTTACATTAAATGGTAGATGTTCTTTAAATATCAAGACCATGCATAAATAAGATAAACTACTAAAGCACTAATTCCTGCACAGAAGTTTAAGCTTGAATATTTTGGGCTTCTCCTTACAGAGGAACCAGAAATACTTAGATCTGCAGGTGAGCACACCTGTGCTACAAGGAAGCAGATGCTGTTAAAAACTGTGATACCGTGTACTTCCTACCTTTCACTAGATACTAAGGTTACTAAGAATTAAGAATGTTCATTAATGTATGTAATTAAAACTACTAGAAATAATAAGGATGAAAGGAAGCAACTATATGAAAATGTAGAGAAAATGGGATGTGTTTTTAATAAGGAAAAGTATACAAGGTGTGTTTTCATTAAGGAAAAAAAAGAGCATAATTTTGTCTTAAAGCAAGATGACTGATTGTTCCAGAAGAAAAAAGAAAATGTGTACGACAAACTGAACAGATACAGAAAGTTGTAAAAGTTGAGTAAAAGGAATTTCATGTGTGCTCAAACTGCTAAGATTAAAATGATTTTATTTATAAGGTGCTGTAAAAAATAAGTTTAATAATGATGTAAAGTCAGAATTTGGTTTTCTCTTTATTAAGGGGACAAACTTTTCTTGGAGTATTGGTCTGCTCTTAGTTACAAAAGGCATTTTTTAAAAACTTTTAAAGTAGTTGGCCTAGAAAACAATGCTTTTTTCTTTTATCAGGATAATTTTTTATTCCTAATGTTGCCTTTTATTAGATTTTTCATTATTTAAGAAAAGTACACCTTTTCAATATAAAAAGACTAAGTTTTTTTACAATTATGTAACTTTCTGTATTTCCCTCTAAAACCTTTTGTCATGTTAGTATTGTTTCACAGTGACCTGGGATTTAATTTAATCAAACCTTTTACATTTTGATGGCTTCCCAAAATCAAATTGTAAATTAAGTCTTTTTGACCTCTAGCTAGTTCAGAGTTTCCAGAAGTGTCTCTGGGATATCTCAAAAGATTTTATTTTTATTCCCTGTAAAAAGAGAGATGTTCAACTAATTACGCTTATTGGATGTGTTGAACTGCATAAGAAGCATTGTCACATACAGATCCTTAGCTTACATTTACACAGACATACATTAATATAAATGCTTCAAAAATAATATGAAATTTCGAAACATCTGACGTGAACTAACATAGTATTATCAGTCATAATTCTAATTATTATATTAAAATGTTGGATGTTACCAAAACAACCAAATTCCCCTGTCAGCTGCCTGACAGAATCGCAGGAGATTCATGAGAAAGACGCCAGCAGGTGCAGGGGTCTGGTGACTTTAGGGTCCTGCGGTTAGACAGGGATGAGTTTCTAGAGCTCTGCTAGAAAACTGACAGTTTCATAAAACTGCCAACCCAATGTCACACAAAACAAAAATTAGTCACACAGGACTGAGTCACCTGTAAGAATAATTATAATTTTTATGACTTTCTGTTTGAAACATTGCTGGTTCTTTGATGTCTTCTTTCTTCAGATTTAAGGAACTCTGTTCCTCTTCCTCTTAAGCCGTCTGCGACACACAGCGATTTGATAGAATACACTGTTGTGAAGAAAAATGGAACATTTATACTTTTCTCCCCACTCGATTGCTCTAGGACTTGGAAACTTATTATTTCTATTTCCATGGCGATATGGATATTTGCGTAGGTTCAGTAAAAATCTATTCTCCTTGAGGCAGGACACAATTGGGCCAGGCTTGGGCTTGGCTCCTCAGCCTGAGATGTTTTTAAAGGTCTAAAATTCCTCATTACTAGGTAGTTTTTTCTTTTTTTTAAGAATAAGTAAAGATTGACTGATACAAAGTCAATAAATCCTCCTGGATATTAACAAAGCTCATACTAAAACATCACATATTAAAATACACATAAAATTACTATCCTTGTTAAACTTATGTAAATAATCAGGTCAAGTTTAATTAAACTAGACTTCTTTTGTAAAAAGGAAATTAATCTTACTGTAATTATTTTGCTAAAAGTGGGAGTGATTATTAAAAAGATTGTATTTTAATAGAAAATTACAGTATACTCATTGTCAAAACCAGTCCTGCTCACTCCCCTTGAGGTTTTGCTCTCCGCCTGGTAGCAGGACCTTGAAATTTCCTAGTTTCACTAAAACTAAAACTGCCCCTTCCCTGAGCCCTGCGAGTGTGAACTGGATAACTTCAAACTTCAGAAAAATAGCTACAGAAGCCCACATACCAACAAACTTCATGCCTGCTGCTCCACAGGGCATGAGAGGCCACCGGAACACGCGGACAAACCCGGGACACGCGGACAATCCCGGGACATGCGAACGCCACACCAGGAAACCCCTCAGGTGGCTGCTGTGTCTTCCTTCCCTGTCTAAGGACACTTCCAGCGCAAACCTAGAAACCTTCACGCTAGCTGCCGGCTGGACTCAGCACTAAGATCACAATTTCCTCCGAATATTAACTTCTGTTTTTCTTCTGTTTTCATAAAACAATGCCTTGAATTGCCTTCAAGCAATATAATCTGAAACGACCAGCTCAGCCTGGATAGTACTTCAAAGTATAAGTTCTTGATATATGGAGGCACTTGTGCTCTCATGCATAAAAAATGTTGTTTCTATGTTAATAAATTAGAAATTGGTTTTTTCCATGTATTACTTTAAATCAAAAGCTAGAAATAAATTAGAAATCAGTGCCCAAAATTTAAAGGCTCTTAGGCAAACACAAGCCTCTCATCAGATAGGCGCTGCCTCCTTCGCTTGGTTGAATCTGGGCTCCGGGCATTTCTGTGACCTGACATCCCAATGCAGGTGCCGATGAGTCAGCGTCTGCATGCCCCTTCCCTCCAGTGACAATGCCAGCAGTGGCGTGGTGACAGATAGTGACGCTGTGCCCTTTAGTCACACTCCCAGCCTGCTGCAAGTGTGACCAGATGGGGGAATCGTTGAACCAAATTAAAATGGAGCCCAGGCCTGGGGAATCCCTGGACAGACACAGCCAGTGGGGCCTCACAGGGGACTTCAGCCTTGCTTGATTTGCAGACATAAACCAAACCTGAGTTATTTTTTGAAAATGCCTCTATTAATGTAAAACAGAACTTGAACTCAACCAATCATAAGCCAACAACTTATAATTATATAAGTAGGGACTTTCCAACGGGATAGACCAAACGAGGCAACTATATGACTAACCGAAGTTTCTTCGCTCCACTTCTGTTTCCGTCCTGTAAAAGCCTCCCCGTGCATTCCCTGCGGAGCTCCTGAAACATTCTGGTTTGGAGCTGCAGACTCATGAATTGTTGTGTGTCAAGTAAACTCCTTAAAAATTTTTCCTGTGCCTCAGTTTACCTTTTTAAACAAGCTGAACATGCAAAAAATTAAAATAAACATGCAAAATGGTTAGACAAAATCTCAGCTAATGGATGTTGTGATGTTCAAAGGAATTTCCCCTAACTTTGAAGCAAACGTTAAGGAGGAAGACAGCCCTCTCCTAAAACATGCCTCTCTGTCCCTTAACACACTAAACATGGTTTTGGAAAAGTTGATCAGGTGTCCAGAGACCTGGGGTCTGCCACCAACTTGGATGAGAATCTCGGAAAGTTCTTTCACATTTTGGGCTTCAACTTCTTCACCTAGACAGAGTGGGGATGACTAACTCCCCAGCATTAAGACTGGAGATACTCCCAAATGCTGACTAACACCAGAGGAGTCTAGAGCAACCTCCCCTGTACCACGTGCTCCCTCTCCTCTGCCACTGGACCACGCATGGCTCATTCACTGACACAGCCTGAGATGCCTCAGCTGAAGGATGTCCCTCTCCTGATGGCTGGTGGGGCTCGCAAGGTCTGGGCTCCTCCGGTCACCCCACCAGGCAGGAAGGGCCCCTCTATGCAAGCTGTGCTGCTACGAGGCTGGGGTCCCAAACCCGACCCCTGACCTCAGGGACGGACGACCTACGAGGAGAGGTGACAACATACATGCTTAAAGCACAAGGGTGTGTTCACCGTATGACAGACACACACAGTCAAGACGTGAAAAGGCACAAAGATGGCTGAACAGGGAGCACTTCCCAGCCGCGAAGCTGGCGGCTCGCCTGGCGGTGGCTGGGAGGACGGGCGGCAGGAGGTGGCTTTCTGGGCAGGAGGTGGGGGCTGCCGTGCCTAGAACGGGGAGATGGGATGGAATGAGCGGGGTCAGTGGCAAAACCGAAACCAAGACTGAATGTCAACCACAGGCATGAAAGGTTGCAGTACGTCACCAGAGTACCCACTGCCAATCAGCTTATGATTAGACAGCCCCACTTTGACTGGTCGGCTTCCGCCCGCCTTTTTCCTGCCCTATCTCTGAGTTAAGATAAAGCAGGTCCTTACTCTTCTATCACTATAAATTTATTAGTTGAGCAGACTGATGTCAATGGTCCAGGGTCCCCTCAGAACCCCCTGCCCTGTGTCCTCTGACTCAGAGCCCACTTCCTGGCAAATCAGGGCCACTGCACCGTCAAGCCCTGCTAACCCCAAAGCGTTGCCTTTGGGGATGTGGCTAGAAAATCACCAGATGTGGGATTCCTCAAGGGAACTGGCCATGTCCTGCTCATTCCTCATCACCCCGCCCCGTGTGTGCTCAATAAAGCCTGCTGAAAAAAATTAATGAATGAGAGAATCAGCCAGTACATCAGCAAGTGACCACTAATGCCTCATTCTCGCTCCTTCCATAACACGAGGCAGCACTCAAGAAAAGAGGACCTGGCCACAAGGACCTTGCAGCAGTCACTGGAACTTGACTCAGAAAATTCTGCAAAGCCTTGCAGATAAAGAGGTTCAAACCTCAAGTCCTGTCCAGGAAGCTTCAACCTGCCCAAGTGTCTTAGTCCATTTTCTGTTGCTTATAACAGAATACCTGAAACCGAGTAATTTATGAAGAAAAAGAATCTATTTCTTACAGTTACAGAGGCTGAGAATTCCAGGGTCAAGGGTGTTCATCTGGTGAGGGCCTTGTTGCTGGTGGGGACTCTGCAGAGCCCCAAGATGGCGCAGGGTGTCACAAGGCTGGGGGCTGAGTGTGCCAATCCGCCACCTCAGGGCTCCCTTCCTCTTCTTATAAAGCACCAGGTCCCCTCCAGTGATAACCCCCTAATCTGTGAAGACGCAGATCCATTCACGAGAGCCCTTGTGACCCGATCAAATCTGAAAGGCCCCACCTCTCAGTGCTGCTACATTAGGGATTAAATGTCAACGTGAATTTGGAAGAGGACAAATATTCACAGCATGGCGACAATCAAAAAAACGTGCCACACCAAGAGCCGATAGGAATCTGAGACGGTCACATGAAAACGCACACACTAGTGTCCACCTCGTAATGGTTGCCGTGGGCACATGCCCCAGACAACCACTGCTGTCCAGGAACATGCTGAGATGTCGTCTGGCCACACGTGATCAGAGAGCTGTGCGTGCGGCAAGCCCTGGCGCCAGGTGTGGGTTGTACTCGTGGAGCCAGCCCAGGTCTGTGAGCTTCCCGAGAGCCCCACATCAGCAGCCCTTATACAAGAACAGGCCATGCCCAAGACAAAGCAGGAGCCCCAAACGACACCAAGCCGTAAAAACTACAGCTTGTAAACAAAGGATGTGGTGTACAATACAAAATCACAAAAAGTGAGGCTGGTTGGAATTTTTACTGCCACAATTGTCTAGAGGAGCAGCTGCCTGGGTGGCCAACACCATCAGCCCTCCGGGATGCCCAAGGTGAGGACTGAGGAGAGGACAGGGCAGAGGGAGGCATGAGCTGGGGAGAGGCTGCATCCAGGTCGCCAGCACAGACTCAGCCCGGCCGCAGGGAGGAGGAGAAGCAGCAGCTAACCAGCTGCAGCGGCTACTTTGCATGCAGAGTCACCTTGAGTGACAGTGCCACTCTTCCAAACAGGAAAAGCAGTCAGCAGGTGTGCCTGCTTCACCTGCTGGGAACTAATTTCTTGTTCATAATTCCTTTCACGATTCCAAATATCAAAATTTTATTCAG
Organism: Lepilemur ruficaudatus; assembly: GCA_963574885.1. Taxonomy (NCBI): domain Eukaryota; kingdom Metazoa; phylum Chordata; class Mammalia; order Primates; family Lepilemuridae; genus Lepilemur; species Lepilemur ruficaudatus. Next base: position 11,696 of record CAUYRT010065801.1, read on the forward strand.
GGTAGAATTTATTTCAGTGAGATTTATTTCCTATAAAAAATAAATTTAAAGGCATTACTTTCAGAATATCCAAACCAATAAACAGTTATTGATTATTTAAATATCCAAGACTAGAAACTGATTATAGGAGTTTAACATGTCAACTGCCATGTGAGTTGTATTTAACTCACACCTGTCTTGCGCCCAGGGCCTGATGAAGCGTGTGTAAGTCATATGTTTCTTTACCTTGGGAGCTGTGAGGTGCGCAGGCAACTCACGCTGCCCCGCCGTAGCACACATATTACATGATAGGTGGCCCCCGGAGACAACCCTGCAGTTGGTTCTTGAAAATCTTGTTGATGATCTTACTGTTATTAATACAATTAATATTGATGATTTTGTTGTATATAACTCACAGATAATAAAAATAATAAATTTTTCATTAAATTAGAAAGGATTGTTTTGTTTTCAAGATTTTTACTCTATAAAAATAGAATTTTTATAGAATACTATTTCCTAAAAATAGTAATAAAACACTGTGGCCCCACGGAAAAAAAAAATTTTTCTAGTGTGGCAGTCAATGTGTTAAATTTTAGAAGCAATCTAGTTGAAAAAGATCTGAAAGGAAAAAAAGACCCAGCTGTTTACGTCATCTGCCCAAATTGTATCTGGACCAGAACGCAGGCCCGCTGACGTCAGAGAGAAAACGGAAAGGAGACACGGCTGGCGCGTACGCTGTCAACACTGGCAGCAGATGGCCCAACCTGCTCTGTGCACTCCGCGGGGGCCCCCACCACGGCCGGGTGCAGACTGCAGAGCGCCGGACAGTGGGTTTGTTCACGCCAGTCTCACCAGGACATCTGCAGGGACCGCACCAGCACTGCCACAGGCCGTGCTCTGAGACACACGCAGGGGAGACAACGGCACAGCGCGAGCCTGGGACCAGCGCGCTGTGGGCACACCACGCACACGCCAGGGCTCGGACACTCCCCAAGGAGGCATGCTCCCCTCACGACACTTGTGAACACCGTCAACTTTCCTCCGTGACAAAGAGATGCAAGGAGGAAAAGGCTCGGTGGCGATGAGATGTGATTAGCTATATTCCATGTGACACAACCACCACAGAAATGAAAAGGGGTGTTTCTTGGTCATATGAGAAGGCCATTCCAATCTCATGATCAGTGGCTTGAAGTCAAGCCTCACACGCTAGTGAAATGTTTCATTCCCATTAACAAAAGTCACGAGAGCATCGTTCGTAGTAGCAAAATAAAAGCCAGATGCAGAGTAGAGCAAACGTGTATCGTACAGTAGCTTCTACGTGCACAAAGAAAAGTGGGGAGGATGCACCCGTGTGTGTCAAGTACACGCATCCACACGGACTCCCAGGGACGGCCCAAGGAGGGCTGGAGTAGAAACACTTCTCACCGTGTGTGTCACTGAACAGTCTTCTGGGTGCACAGGTCTTAATTTCTAATTTGAGAATTTTCATGACTTTGTTCATCAAAAGCGTTTAAACTATCTTTTCAGATGTCAAGTCCTGTGTAAGACTGGGAGACACAACGGGAAACAAGATGCCGTCTCTCTGCTCAAGGACAACGTAGCAGGACTAAGAAAACGCACAGTGAGTTATGACCAGGAAGTTGCAGCGAGCCACGGGACAGCGAAGAAGGGCGTTCACCTCCTACTCAGGAGTCGCCGCTCCTGGCAGTGGGAGGTGACGCTCTGGGAGCATGTCTCGTGAAGAGGCAGCTTCCGTCCCTGCCTGCCTCTCTGAGGACGGCTGTGTGCAGACAGCGTTGGGAGACACAGGCACGGCTGCCTCTGGGCTGACCTTGGGAACTGAGACGCCACCTCTCTCTGAACAAAGGCTGGCGGGTTCTGACATTTTGACACTGGGGGTTTCCTAAGCCTGGCTCCTCACCGGAGACACAGATGCCCATGTCAGTGTCCCGGGGGACTGGGGAGCAGGGGGCCTGCTGCGCTGTGACCGGCAAGTCTCTCATCTCTGGCCCAACACCAGGTGTCTCCCGAAGTCTGTGACACTGTGGGGCTGCCCTGTTAGCCTGCAAGTGGGAACCACCTTAAACCACTCACAGTTCCTGACACACAGACGGAATCAGTTCAGCATCCTTTGTTTAAAAAACATCAAAGAAAAGAAAATGCTTTAGTCTAGCACCTTGCACAGTCTGACCCTAAGCCGACAGTCCCACCACCCCCAGCCCAGCTGAGTACCTCTGCAGGATGTCCCACAGCAGCCACCTCTGCTCCTCCCACCCACGGTGACGGCCCCTGCAGACCTGGGCTTAAACAACATAAAGCCTTGAAGGTTCTCATCAACCTGTGCACAGGCCGGGGCCGGCCACGGAACACCTCTGCCAGGACTGCCCGCCCACCTGTGGCTGCACAGGACGGGCTGGATTGTAGGCTCCGTGGCCTCAGAGCACTCAGGTACATGTTGGCAAGATTAGGTTTAGCTTAGTCATGAATCAGCGTTAGGTCACAAAGCGCTAAATACCTCCTGAGCTTACAAAGTGTACCCTTTGTAAGAGCTCTGAATTGAAATTGGCTTCTGTCTGGATCTGTTAAGTGTTTTACTTTATTTTTTTTTTAGATTCATCATGTAATAAAAGACAAAGTTGTCCAAGTCAGACTTACACAAATTACCTCAACTGAATTAAAGACTAGGGTTTTTTCCTCATTTCTGGTGCTCTTTCCCAACCCTTTCTTAATCCTGCGGAATTTAAAAGCAGCCACTACAGACCCTCAGTGTCTCATCCCCCTTCTGGTTTTGTGGCAAACGGGTGCAACTGCCCTACGACTCCCTTGTCCCGTCCAGTCAGACGCCTTCGCTTGGCCCTGGCAGCGGGCAGCCCCGGCCTGACGTCACCTGTGGCATCCTCATTCTGGTAACTCACTGCTATTTATATCCCTGGCATTTGAGCCACGCATATTTCAAAGGGAAGAAAAAACACAGGTTGTCTCTGCGCAGAGAGAGCGGCCGGGGCCTAACCCTCCTGAAGGGCAGCAGGCTCCCTACCAAGCACTTCCTGAAAGTCAGAAAGGCGAGATGGGTCAGATACAGACATTTTTCCCATAGAGCAAACGTTGAAAGTAAGAGCCTTTGATACAAGATGTCCAAGAAGAAAACAGTGATGTGTTTCCCGTGGCACCCAGCAAGGGAGGTCTCAAGCCTTTGTCTGAACGCAGCCTGCTCTTTCTGGTCAAGGTGGTGCAAGGCCCGCCTAACTCACGTGGCTCCCGTTCGCTGTCTGTCGGGCTGGTCTAGAATGGAGCCCACGACCTGAGGCCCTCTGCAGGACACTAGATGTGTTGGTTTCCTTCTTTGAAGAGGATAAAATTGAGACAAAGAGCAGGGAAAGCTGTAGGACGAGGCTTTTGTGCTGTTCACAGACCGGGTGCTGTCCGGGCCCCTGCGCTGTAAACAGGCTGTGGGCTCACCTGGGTCAAGCGCACACCGCCCCAGCAGGCCTCCTGCCGACCCGCAGAGAAGCACCTGTGCCCACAGCACCCACAACAGGTCTGTCTCCAGCAACACACAAGTCCCGCTTTCCCGTTTGCTTTCTGTTCAGTCTCTACCGTCCTTCACTGGACAGAACCATCTGTGATGTAACTAAGACTTTAAAATGCATGAATTCAGATAACTACTTACTCCCTGGAAAACGGGAGCTGCTTTTGCAAAGCACAACAAAGCCATGGAATTATTTTAGTAACTGTTGCTGTTATCTCAAACCATGGAAACTGGTTTGAAGGATCTGTTAAGGATTAAGGTTTTCTTTTAAAAGATTTATGTGAAGACCCCACCGAGACAACACCACATGAGTTCTACCAGCAGTTCATTAACAAACAGAGGAAAGTGACCCTTTTAAAAAAGACAAGCAGGTGACCTGGAGCACCCGTTACTGGAGGGACATGAGGCGTCCGCCTCGGCCCGACATCCACAAGTGCAGCCGTGCACACCACGCCCACCTTACCTCTGTGCTTTTCCGTTTGAGACCTCAGGAGTTCTGCACATTTTGCTTCCTCCTCTTGTATTTCCAGATGAAATCGGCATTCTGGGTGAATGCTGTTCACCTGTTCAAGGTTAAAAGAAACAGAAACAACTAAAAATTTCATGATAAGAGGAAAGTAAAGCAAAAGTTCTACAAAGACAACCATCCAAACTGAAATTCATTTAAAAGCAATTACCTTCATTTTTTCTGGCACGGTTATTTTAAAAAGAACTACAGTATTTACTTTGCAAAGGTATTGTAAAACAAATATAAAACTTGATGGAATATTCTTTCTAAGCAGGAAAATAAACTAATAATACAATGTATATTGTTAGTACAGGCAACAGAGCTCTTTAACCCAATAACCTCTCAATAGTCAAGAGTCCTCCATTTCATAGCCCCTGATGTGACTAAAGTAAATGCATTTTTCCCTTAAGACCATTCTTAGCAACTGCACACTCCACGCAGGCTCCATCGGAGGTGCCCCTGCAGAGACCCACAACAGAACAGCCTTATTTTTAAACCTTCAGACATGTTCGAAGTTTAGCTCTATGAATACATATAAAATCAGACTCATTCTGACTTTGTAATTTGTTGTGAAAGAGCTTTTCAAAACAGCCGAGAGGGTGAGTAGGGAGGCAGAGGTGATAGCAGGACCGTCAGAGGAACCACAGATGCTACCTGAGTATTAACAATTAACATGGTCTGTTGACGCAGTAAATGACCAAACGACATGTTTCAGTCTAGAAGACAAAGGTCCAGCATTCCCTTTCCTCACCCCGGCCCCCAACATCCACTTTGTAGCAGGAGCTGCCCTGAGAGGTCTTAGCTCTCCCCTCTCCCTTAACCTCTCTCTTTCCTTCCCTCTGACCAGACTTTGAGGAAGCAGTAACTAAAGACTCACACGCAGGCATCCCATGGCCACCTGTGCGTAGTTATCCCACCACCGAAATAAGTCAATTAGAATTTCAACCAGGAATGAATGCCCTCACAGAATTAAGGGAAGCAGCTTCATCCTGGATACTTCTGCCACATCCACGTCCGGGCAGGAAGGACCCGCGTCTGTCCGTTCCCTGCTCACCACTGGACAGCGCCCAGGCAGAGACCTGGTTTCAGGCACTCTGTGTTCGTACGTGAACAGTCAGTGGCTTAAACTTCAGAATTACGGACGTTATTTGTTAAGGTATCAAAGGCACCACAATAGCTAAGACTCCTGGAACACAGCGCAATGACTTGTTGTAGGGCATTTTAGAGACAAATTGCAGTGTTAACCGTAACAGCCCCTGGTGCGCACGGCCTCCCTCGCCCGGCCTCCCCGCAGACCCGGAGTTTGGCAACCCTGAGGGGCTGCTGCCCTCCCCGAAACCGAAATCCCGCCTCCCCCCGCCCCCCGCAGCGGCCGCTCTCCCTGAACAGCCCCCGGGGTTCGAGCGGCGAATGGGATCAGTGAGTCCGAGGCCAGAGGTGCGCACTCGCCGCGCTCCTTTCGGTCTACAGGAGAGGACAGCAAGGAATAAGGCTCGAATTTATTTTTTTTTAAATTTTCAAATAAAGGGAATAATTGTCGAGAACTACATAACGCATCAATGCACTAACTTAACAAACTTCAGCTGATCCTTTCCTCACAGCTCTTTAGAAACAGAGTATTTCCAAAGGGAAACTTCCTTTAGCCACGCCACGTCCCTCCGACATGCACTAAAGGGACACAAACCGGGGTGAGTACGCGGCGGTGGGCAAGTGTCCAGTGACAACGCGAACTCTGGCGTCCCCCTCAGGAGTGAAGCCCGCGCGGGCCCCCGGTTCGAGCGCCGGCGCCGCTCAGCTCCCAGGGCTCGGGCAGGAACGGCGTCCCGGGCGGCGCAGCCGGGACGGCAGGAAGCGGGCAGCGAGCGCACCCTCCCGGGCCCCTGAGTCCGGGACCCCGCGGGGTCGGGAGCTCGGGGCTCCGCGCTTCGAGGTCTGGCGAGCCCGAGGCGACCCGCACCCGTCCTGGGCCCCCCGCGCCCCGCGCTCGGGCTGGCGGACCCGCGAGGCTCGGCCGGAGCTGCGCGACCCTCTGCGAAGGGGGATGCGGCGGACGGGGGGCGCACACTCACCGGGGCGAGCAGCCAGCCGCAGCAGGTCAGCAGCGCGGGCGGCAGCAGCGCGCGCGCCCTCATTGCGGGCTCTGCGCGCCAGGGGCCCCGCGCCCGCCGCCTCCGTCCCCGGCGCCCGCAGCGACTCCCGGGTCCGCACTCGGGTTCCGGCGGTGCGAGCACCGCGCGTGGAGCAGGAGCAGCCTCTGAGCCCGGGCGCCCGCGAGCGCGCCCGCCTTCCGGTCCCGGCCGCCCCGCCCCGCGCCCCTGTCCCCGCCCCGCGCCGCCGTCTCCTCCTTCCCCGCGCCCCGCTCCCCTCCCTGTGGTCCCCGTCCCCGCCACCGCCTCCCCTCGGCGCCCCTGCATCCCCTTGCTGTGCCCGGCCCGAGGGCGGGTGAAGGGTGCGCACGCGGGGGAGAAAGGCGCTCGGTCCGCACCGACTCCAGGGGGAGGACCCCGGGCAGAGCGCCCGGCGCCGACTGCGCGGAGCAGGACCCCGCGCGCGGCTGCGGTTCCCACGCGCTGCGCCGCGTCTGCAGCAACCCGAGTCCGCCCCGCGAGACAGTAACTCAAAGGCGCCCGAGAAAGCCCGAGAAACCCGTTGGGGTGGGCAGGCGTCCTCTGCGGCTGGTGGGGTTGGGTTGGGCAACTGAAGATTAAGAAGAATATTAGAGCGCATTTTGGTGGGGACCCCGCACAGCCTCACAGAGGAAATCGGGCGGACTGGGAAACACCGGGCTGGGACACGAGGGTCGCAGCTCAGCGCGGGTCTTGGGCCTGCGTCCGCACAACGGGGAAAGTCGTTCTCTCCCCAAACTCGCAGCCTGCGGGCGGGCGTGAGCGGCAGCGGGTCCGCCTCACCCACGCGGGAGCAGCGCTGCCTCGGAGGCTTCGGCCGCGTGGGCACGTCCTGCAGCCCGCGCCCCCGACGTCCCGAGGGGCCGGCTCGGAGCAAGAGCTGGTTGTTATCCAGCAAATGGAAAAGCGCTGGGAACGAGAAACAAAACGGGTAATTTTTGTTTTCATCTGGAAGTAATTTCAAACGCACACAAGTTAGAAGAATAAGGATCCTACAAAAAGCCTCCAGTTACCCTCTCTGTAGATTCGGCTGTCAACGTTACCTCGTGGAGTTTATCATTTGCGTCCTCGCGATCGTTTTACCCTGTATCTGTCAATATCTGTCTGTCATCATCTACCCATCCGTCACCTGTCATCTATCCTGTTATCTGTCATCTATACCTATCAGCCGCTGCCTGTCATCTACCTGTCATCTACCCATCTATCAGCTACCTGTCATCCACCTGTCATTTGTTGTCTGTCTACTGTCATCTATTATCTGTCACCCACCTATCACCTATTGCCTGTCATCTACCTACCTGTTATCTGTTATCAAGCATCTACCTGTCACCTGTTATCTGTCCTCTATCTGTTGTCATCTACCTATCATCTGCGCATCTGTCACCCTGTATCTGTGTCAGTGGGAAACAGTGTTAGAGAACAAGATCTGCTCTTAGCTATGCAGCCTGGGATCTGGAAGCTTATTGTTTACGTTTATCAATTTCATAAACATATCTTTTATTTACTGTTCCACCCTGGGCACATTTGTAAATGGGAATGATGGTACATGCCTCCCCACCTCAGAGGGTCTCTGGGAATCAAGGTAATTAATACACACATAACTATTTATTTAAAAATTGCTGCACTGGGTGCAGTGGGGGTCAAGTGGTGGGTGAGACATAGGTGGAGTTCTGGTCCCGGGGTGGGTACTAGACTTGGGGTAACTGCAGTGGGAACGAGCTAAGGTAAAGGAGAGGCAGGAGGGTGCGCTTTTCCTGGAGGGCCTTGGAGGAGTGGAGGTCGAATATGACTGGATACTAGACTTCTGCACAGTATTTACCTTCCCCTCCCCCAACAGAAAGCCTGTTGGAGAACTTGGTCAGTTTTGGTCTGTCTTCCTGTGTGCCCCTGTCACAGTCCCACAGGCATGTCCACAGTGTGCACAGTGAAATCCTGAGGGTGTGGGAGACCCGGGGGCCCGGAGAGGGGAGGGGAGGCCCTGGGCAACGGGGGCTGCAGGGCTTGGGGGTCGGGGGGCAAGCATGAAAGGTTCTGGACTTTCAGAGAGATGTGCTGCCTTTCAGAATGGCTTGTTTTTTAGGGAGAAGAGGAGAAAATAAACAACTTTAAAGAAACAAAAATGAGAACTATTTTTAACTGCATATTAAGCAGAAATAAGCATCTAATTGAGGAGTAAATTGGTGAATGGGACTAAGTTTAAACATTTGCTTGGAAATGAACAGGGAAGAATAATTAATTGCTCAAGTGGCCCTTTAAACACTTAATAATGTTCTCCTGGGAGTAATTAAAGCGTCACGTGGACGTGAGGGACTTCCCAAGCCTAATTGTCTCCGGCACCAACTCCGTTTTCACACAGACCAGAGCTTTTAAAATATCAAGAACTTTTGTCCCCGTCTTTTCATTAGAATATTGCTGCATTTTCTTTGTTCTTTAGTCTTTTTTCCTATTCTCTAACCTATTTTATTGGGTCTTTCCCTAACTCCAAGGGCACTTTGGAAAGGGACGGCTGGGCCCACCAGGGTGAGGGAGGAGCAGGTCTCACAGTCACTCCCTCAGCACAGTGAAATTTCAGTGTTCCTGCCACCAGTCACCAAGCAAGGCTTTCCCAAGATGTGATGCTAACAGGGGCCAATTCGAACCCCTTCTCTGGCCAGCGCCCTCCTCTGCAGGAGCCTGGACTTCTTCCTCTTTTAACTGCGGCCGAGGCCTGGGCTGTGGCAGCTGTGCCCGTGGCCCTGGCCTGGTCATCTCAGTCTCAGGACACGATCTCCTCATTTGTAAAATGAACTAGCTGATGGGCTGGCAGATTATTCTGATGACCTGGAATACCCTGAAAGGAAAGCTAAACATATTTTAAGATTAGACTTAGCTGTGTTTTCATATTCATTTGGAGTCTTTAAATGAACAAATTAAACCTACATAATAGGAAGCTTTTACCTAACGTGCTGTCAACACTGGGAAAAAGCCCCTAGTTTCTTTTCTGTGCATGTTTAGAAGACAAACGCTCAGGAACGTTTTTACACCCAGAATCAAAGCAAGCGTGCCTCTCTCACCCTGCGTGGTCTGACCCACCCACACCCGGAGATCAGTTCTAATCTGGAAGAAGAAATATCACAGTGACAACTCACTCATCAAGATGACCTTTCCAGGAAAGTCACTGTCTAGAAAATGTCAAGACCAGGAAAACCTGTAAATGCCTTTGGGCTGCACTGCCAGGTAACTCATCTCCTGACTGATTTTAAACACAGTGGTATTGAGCTGATTAGATTATCCAGTGGCCCAGGGCAAAGCAGTTTAGAAACTTTGAGTCAAGTTCACTGACAACCACAAACAAGGAAAGGGGTAGACATTAAACTTAAAAAAAGAGACACAGAAACTAAAAAATGATGCCCTGGAGGTCTCATTGCACAGTAGCCTCTGCAGGTGCAGTTAAGAAAGCCGACACCCCAGTGCCTCAGGGAGGGGACCCCACAGGCTGCAGAACACGGGCCGAATGAGCCACAAAAAGGGGGCAGGAAACAGGGTTCTCGGTAAATCTGTCAACATCAGAATTTAGCTGTGATTTTACTTTCAATTCAGCTTGGTTTTGTCATAAGCTGACTTTGTACACTAAAATATGAAGAGTTCTAATCTCGGTCTTTAAATCTTTTTTCTATTTCTCTATATTTGCTAAAGTTTCTATTCTACTTCATAAATAAAAGTTACTTTTGAAGTTTTTAATGGAACAATGCACACCTGTGGAATGCATTTTCTTTCAGTTTAACTTTTTTCTGTAATTTCTGCTTATGTAAAGTGTAATAAATATCCAACATTTGTTGAGCACATACAGTACCAAGC
>CAUYRT010065803.1:0-48958 GCA_963574885.1 Lepilemur ruficaudatus
TTTTTTTTTTTTTTTTGAGACAGAGTCTCACTCTGTTGCCTGGACTAGAGTGCAGTGGAGTCAGCCTAGCTCACAGCAACCTCAAACTCCTGGGCTCAAGCAATCCTTCTGCCTCAGCCTCCCAAGAAGCTGGGACTACAGGCATGCACCACCATACCTGGCTAATTTTTTCTATATATTCTTAATTGTCCAGCTAATTTCTTTCTCTGTTTTTAGTAGAGACGGGGTCTTGCTCTTGCTCAGGCTGGTCTCGAACTCCTGAGCTCAAACAATCCACCCACCTCGGCCTCCCAGAGTGCTAGGATTACAGGCGTCAGCCACCATGCCCGGCCACAGATGTGTTTTTAATGCCGGTAAAGTGTTTCTACTTGGTTCTGAATTCCTGGTATTTTCACATCTGTCCCATTCGCCTTCTAACTTTCAGCTCTGCCATGGTTTCTTCTGTGACTATCGGAATTCTGAATTCAAAAAGGGTATTAGCCACCTGGATAATTGCACCTTTATAACTTTTAAGACAACCAGCTAGAGGCAGAGGATGACTACGATAAATGACTTGTAATTTCAGGTCTTAGATCTTTGCTTTAACATAAAACCAGCTTTCTGCTTCCTTAGATTCACAACCTAAGAAATCAAAACTAAACATTACCAGAAGTCATTATCTGCTATTTAAAGTGTGTTCTAAGATGGAAACAAGCCTCCTTTTTAGGGGTGTGTGGGGTAAGGGGATCCATTTCTAATTTTGCCATGCTTCTATAGGAATTTTTTTTAATAGGGTAATTTTTTACTCCCAGCTATTATGCACCACAGGAGTATGATTGTATCTGAGGAGGCAGCTTGACTTTATGCTTCAGGGAGAAGCCTTTTATTTCCTGTTGGGGTTTTAAAGTTGCCCTTGTTTAGGTTGTTGCCATTTTATAAGTCAGCCTGAATATTTAAAGACAGGAGGCCTGTTGGTCTATGTTATGTTGGCCTCGGGGCATTAGAATTACAGAGCAGCTTTATTTGAGATTGCTAGGCAGGCCATATGTACTCAATTATCCCATTTTGAACGACTGGCCCTTTGTACCACATCTACCCCCAAGCCCTTCCACGAGGGCCACTCACTGTTATTACCCACATTCAGTAAGATCTGGAAAATATCATCCTATGGTGTTTCAAGACGGATACATTTGAGTTTTGACTGGGCAAGTGCCCTGACAGCATGGAATTCAAATTTATATCACTGGTCTCTTGTGACATTACTCGTCCTCACTACAGAACGCTCATTTTTGTGCACTCTTTACTTAACTAAATTTTTTCCAACAAAATGATTGAAAAAATTCATTTACATTGGAGTACACAGAACATGGACTTTAAAGTCTGGCAGGTCTAGGTTCAAATCCCGATAGGAGCTTGGAAAAAGTTACTTCACTTTTCTGAATCTGTTTTTCTATTTGAAAATAGGTTGAAGTTACAGGAAGCTGATTCGGGCATCCGTAAGAAAAATGGGCACCATGGTTGTTGCTCCATGCCTGGGTTGCCATGAGGATGGTTTCTGACTCATAAGCGTCTGAAACCTATATGTTGTTTTCCCCTTCCCCTACTTTTCCCTTAGGTTTTCATTCAACAAACACTTATTGATCATCCTATGGTGTTTCAAGACGGGTACATTTGAGTTCTAACTGGGCAGGTGCCCTGACAGCATGGATTTCAAGCTGTCACAAACTATGGGGAAGATATTTATGGTTGCATGTGGGTTGCATTGCTGGAACCCCCAATTACTGCACAGCTAACATTTATCTACTTTTAAAGATTTTCTTACTTGTCTTTCGTGTTGAATCAGAAAGTGGGCTTTTTATATCATGTATGCAGTTTCCACGATGGGCTTCCTCCTGCCCGCTTCCTGGAGGTGCCATGTGAAAGCACCTATTCCCGGGAGTCTAGCTCCCTCTTTGTTGACCGCTGCATCCTATGCCTTGGCATCTCCCCTCACATCATTTATTCCTGTGAATCCGAAAACTTTCTGAATGTTTTGTGGCCACATTCATATTACAGTGGCTAGCGCAGAGGACAGACGGTGCTGCCACATGAACTTGGGTGGTAAATAACCTTCAGGATAAAGCTTTCACAGGAACTGATTTCAACCAGAGCTTCTTAAATGTAGACAGGAGCTGGATTCCGTTCCTCAGAGGAGTATAAATCCTCAGGCTGTTCACGCATTGGCCAATGCAGGAACAGCGTATTGGGGCTGGCAATTAGCTCACATCTTTATGCAGAGATGTTTTAGGTTTATTTCATAAATCCTTCTGTGGTCCTTGTTTGCAAGGCTCAGGTGGTGGAGAAGCAGGGAAATACTGGGTAGGGATGTGGAGGGGACTCCTCTCCTGAGGGGTCTGGAAGGTACTTCATGCATTAGAGAGAGGAGCAAATGAAAACAATGCTGGGGCTTCATGGATGGTAATAATTCACATGTGAAGCATTCCAGGTAGAGTGCTAAGTAGAAATGCTATTTAGAACATCACCCTAGAAACTGTACTGACTGGAAACTATATTGAAATGCATTTCTGTGTTGTGGATAAAGACCTCTTAAATTCCTCTTATGGCTCCATCTCAATCTCAAAACAAATAATAATTCCCTTAAAATATCAAACTTTTAGCCTTTCCATGTACAGGGCTTTATTTGGTGTGATGTTTCTTAATTGCTCATTCGACAGTCCTGATTGGGGCTGTGAAGAGAGTCAATGTGTGTATTTAGCATCCTTTGTGAATTCAGCCGCTAGAGCACCTTCTAATGCACGGTCTACCTGAGTCGCTGGATTTTGTGCATACCAGGGTATCAGATTCTATTAAAAGACCATTAGTAGAGTTTATTGCTTTTGTAAATGAAGCTTATTCTAAGTACACTGTATGCCAGAATTATTTATAGAATTCATAGTGGTATTATCTTTTTTGTTTTTATTATGGGCATATAATGGGGTACAAATGTTTAGGTTATGCGTGTTGCCTTCCCCCCACCCAAACTCAGAGCTTCAAGTGTGTCCATCCCCCAGATGGTGCACATCGCACTCATTATGTGTGTGTATATCCATCCCCTCCTCTCCCGCCATCTGCCCGATGCCCGATAAATGTTATTCCTATATGTCCACTTAGGTGTTGATCAGTTAGGTATTACCATTAAGGTATATAAAAAGTATACTAATTCCTATTCTGTAGAAAAAAACAACTAAAGCTCAGAAATAGTACTGCCTTATTGAATCTTCTTATAAGAATCTAGGGGAGGCCGGTAGCGTTGGCTCACGCCTGTAATTCTAGCGCTCTGGGAGGCCGAGGCGGGCGGATCGCTCAAGGTCAGGAGTTCAAAACCAGCCTGAGCAAGAGCCAGACCCCATCTCTACTAAAAATAGAAAGAAATTAACTGTCCAACTAAAAATATATAGAAAAAATTAGCTGGGCATGATGGCGCATGCCTGTAGTCCCAGCTACTCGGGAGGCTGGGGCAGGAGGATCGCTTGAGCCCAGGAGTTTGAGGTTGCTGTGAGCTAGGCTAATGCCATGGCACTGTAGCCCAGGCAACACAGTGAGATGGTGTCTCAAAAAAAACCGAACAAACAAAAAAATAGAATCTAGGGGAAATAGTGCTTGAAGTGCACAATAATAACAACAACAATAAAGTGCTCCACCAGCAACACCAATTACCACAAGAATGATGTGGTTGCAAACTACATTTCCATGATAATGACACAACTGCTCCATTCAGTTGGGAAAGCAAAACAACTATCTAACATTGCTGGTGTACTAGCCACCAAACCATCCCATGTAAAACTACTTCCAAGATGGATCCACCATTGTATTTTGTCCTGGGCTGACAGAACAGAGCAGCCTTCCCAAGGAAACTCTCCTGATTGATAGTCTTTGCCCTGCTCAGAGAACCAGGTGAGGCACCCAGAGTTGTTCTTTGTTGGCTTCTACCTTGGGCTTTCTCATATTTACTTGGACTTCATGTCCTGAAGTATCAGAAACTCCTTCTTATTCTCCAGTTCCCCATAAAAGCTGAGAGCATAACCCTGGGAAAATCATTTACTCAACTTCCAATGGGGTAATTGAGTACGGGCATAGGATGTGAAGTCCAGGCTGTCATTGTAACCATACCCAGAGTGGTCTCCACTCAGTCTTCTTTTTGCATGTGTCATGGGCACCCTCCATTATCTTTGCACAAAAAATAATGCATTTCATGTGATATGTCTTATTAGTAAACTATTTTCCTTGTGAATAGGGAAGGGGAGTGGGAATAGAACACGATTGTTGAATCAAATAATGTGTTTTCGTCACACAGTAATATGTTCTTGACATTAAAAGAACAACTTTGGGCTGTGGAGTAGCCTAAGGCACAGTTGCAAATAGCCATGTAGGCAGTTATTGATCTGAAGAGTTAACTTCAATGGCTGCTTTGAGGAATAAGATGCATCTCTATTGAAGGAGACCATGAGACTCCTGGGGAGTGTATCTGAACAGATAAGCTCAAACCCTGGATCTTGACACTGCTGTTTATTGCAGCTGTGTGAATTTGTTGTACCTCAGGTCAGACTGTCCTAGGTAGGACCAGCAAATTCTCATGAACTCTCTGACTGCAGGCTACTTCTGTTCTGTTTTGCTTTACTGTTTAAAAAATTAAATATCTGGCTGGATGTGGTGGCTTACACCTATAATCCCAGCACTTTGGGAGGCCTAGGTGGGAGGATCATTTGAGGCCAAGAGTTCCAGAAAAGCCTGGGCAACATGTAAGACCCCATCTTTACAAAAAACAGAAAAATTAGCTGGGCGTGGTGGCATGCTCCTGTAGTCCCAGTTAGTCGGAGGCTAAGGCAGGAGGCTAACTTGAACCTGGGAGTTTGAGGTTGCAGTGAACTATCATTGCATCACTGTACTCTAGCCTGAGCAACAGAGTGAGACCCTGTCTCAAAAAAAAAATGTAAATATCTTAAATCAGTTTATAAAGTTATATAATAAGAGAGTTATATAATAAGAGATATAGTTATATAAAAAAGTTATATAAAAAAGTTATATAAAAAAGTTATATAATAAGAGAGTCCAAATTATTTTGACTGGCTGGAATGATTAAGTCAGAATTTAGCCTGGTGACATTGAAATGGGATGTGTTTTGCTTTGAAGGTCTTGGCCCAGGTCCTCAGAGGGAGAAAAAAGCATGTGGCCCTGAAGCCTAGTGTGGTGCTTGCTACAGGGAAGAGTAGAATGGAGCATTGCCGAATGAGTGAATGAATGAAGAAATAGAATAAAATGCATGGAGTTAAGGCAGGACTCCCCAGAAGAGACATGATAGAATTTCCGGACCATTCACTGCAGATGAAACAACAAAATGATCTACATTCTATAGGCTTTGAGAGCTTTTCTCTCCTCTGTGCGAGGTTGGTAGTTTTCACTTTCCAAGGCCTACTTCCCACAGTTCCTTGCAAACACACATACACATCCATTTTTCACACCATCATCCTTTCTGGTACAGAAATGTGTACAGTTCTGTTGTGCATCAGTCAGTTCCTGCCAGGTGCGAGCACTGTTGGGGCATATCAGAGAAGAGTAGCCCTTCCGTTTGCTTCTGGCTGCAAAACCATCTGGGTATCCCAGCACTACCTTGGAGAAACACTCTTGGTTTCCTCTCTCTGCAGGTTTCTTTTCTTGACAGATAATTCCCTGTTAGCTAATCAAGGGTTCCTCCAATCCAAATCTGAGCTCCCTCTTCTCACCTCTGTGCCAGGGAAATTGTCTTGGCAATGGAAAGCAAAGTGATAGATTGGCAGTGGGACTCTACTTGGCTGGGGGTAAAATAACCAATGATTGCACATAATTGCAGAAAACAATTTTGAGTTTTATTAATGAGGTGCTCTAAACAACATCTTTTAGCCCATTGTCCCACTTAACAGCCAATTCACTGGAATTCAGTGTGCTGTAATTTACACTTATCTTCTCCCATTGATAGCACCAGGCCCTTGTGTTCTATAATTGACACAAGTTGGTCATTTTCAGAGGGTGTTTCTCTCTCTAAGGATATAAAATAAACAGACTTGCTGGAGAGCAGCATTGATTTAGCTTCATCCTGAGAGCCAGTTGACTGTTTCTGCTCAGAACTTACTTTCTTTCCTGAGGAGACAAGGCCCAGGCCCAGGCCCAGGCCCAGAAAGTCCTCAGATTGGAGATGCTGAGGCAGAGGCCTGGGGAGGCAAGGGATTAGTTAGAAAATGTGTCTTTGTTTCCTTTGCTTTGCTTCCTACCACGAAGAGCCCAACATCTCTAGGAAGAGCTGATTTTTTGGGTGCACAGGGAGGTTTCTGGGGCAGTTAGAGATAAATTCAGTGGAGGGTTTGCCAAGGGGCTTTAGCCTACTGTTTCCTTCAGTGTCGCATCTCAAAATATAACATGTGTGGGCCACACTGGAGAGCATGCGCTCGGCTGGCCCAGCTCCTATCTAGACCTGGTGTGTTCATAGTTGAAATGCCACGGCTGCGTTCATGTGTTGGCTTAGCATTGTGTGGCCATCTGCTCTGTGCTGGGCACTTAGGGAAAATGAAGATGAATCCAACTATTGCCCTTTGGGTTTGTGAGGTACTATTGTTGTTATTTTTTTCCCCAGAAGATTGTAAGTCCCTCAAGGTCAAGGACCTTGTCTTCTTCGTTGTGTCTTAGTATTCTCTATAGAACCTAGAATGCAGTAGACATTTAGAAACCATTAATGAATGGATTAATCAAATGGAGGGGAGAAGGTAAGTACAGACACATGCAGAGCTGGAAAAATAATAATAAAAAAAAACATAATGGGAACTCTAAAAGGTTGCAGAAAGAGTTGTAGAACTTAGAAAAAGATGTCCCTTTTGTCTGGGGTGAGCCAGGAAGCCTTCATAATGCAGAGGCTGGCTTGCAGGGTGAGAGAGCCTGATGGGGGAGAGTGGAGGTCAAGCATTTTCGGGGTGAATTCGGAGAACACCGTGCATGGAGAAGGAATAATGCAAAGTGCCTTTGGCTTTGACTTGAGCATTAGGTGTATGCAAGGAAGTGGTTGGAGATCAGAGGGGAAATGCAGGTTGGAGGCAAGGCGCTGAGGGCTCGAACACCAGGCTAAGGATGGACTAATTCACTGGCAGTGAGGAGTTAGTAGAGATTTTTGAATATGATCATTCACATGGCGACGCTGAGCTGGTGGCTTTGTGGAAGATGGATTGGAGAAAGGCTCTTCTTGCAGTGATGCAAGCTAAAGTGTTACATTTTTGACCTAGGACAGAGAAGGGATGGGGGATGGAAGGGAACAGAGATGTGATGCTCCATGTGGCCCTTACAGGATTTTATAGGAGCCATAGGAAGGAGGATAAGCCTTAGCCAAGGCAGGAGAGAAGGATCCTTAGACTAACATCTTGAAGATCTAACTTTGTCTGTTTGGAGAATTTGTTTTCTCCTTGGCAGAGTTCAGCATGATCTCCTTTCAGTTCTGAGGGCCAGAGTCTGTATTACCTATGGGCAAGTGAGAATTGAAGCTGGAGGATGAGAGTGTTTCCAGGGGAGGCTATTGCCAAAGGAAGAGAAGCCGGACTCGCAGAGCCAGGGAGCCCCGGGGCCTGGGGCTGCCCCATCCTTGCTTGGGGAGCTCAGCTGGGTACAAGTGCAGGGACCGAAGGTGTTCCCAAACCCATCCTCAGCCAGCTGTTCTGAAGAGGTATGCACAGCATCCAGGTCTCTGTAATGTTTTCTTCCCCAGAGGCACCTCCCAGACACAGGAAGTCCTTTCCTAAGACATTCGCCTCCCCACAGCTCCACCCTCTATTCTTTGCCACCGGTGATGTTCTATTCTCCTTGGGATACTGCAGCCTTATTTGTTTTTCCAGACCAAAAATATATCCCGTGGAAGTATGGCAGTGCTTAAGCTCATGCCAAGGGAATGTTTGTATGGGCTTTGTGTTTTCTTGTTGTGATGTTTCCCAGGGATGGGCCTGAACGAGAGAGGCTAGTCAACCGTTGCTAAATGCAGTTTTCCCTTGTGAATAAAAAGGCCCAGCTTCCAGCCAAACTGGGATCTGGCTTGGCTGGGTGTGGGATGGGAGCAGTCACCACAGCATCCCCAGACATCTGTCTGAGCCCTGTGTGGCCCGAGGCTCTCCTAGTTAAGTAATGGCAATAGAAAGTATCTCCCTGCTGGAGACACAGGACCCAAAGAGCTGGAGTCACGCCCCTGCCCACCACCACTGTCTTGCCATCTGCCCTGAGACAGGGCCAAAACCGATCTGGCTTTGCAGGCCAGCATTGAAAACTCAAGGCAACAGAGAGGGGTAGTGACCATGGAGGGAGAGCCTGAGCAGCTTCACATGCTGTATGGTCCCATTTTAGGTCTGAAGTTGGGGCTTTTCTCTGGGCATCTGCGTGAGAGGCCTGTTTGTGGACTTGCCTTCTGGAAAAAGCCTTCAAATGTGATGGCAGTGTTTTATTTCTTAGGCCAGATTGTGGATACATGTTGTTCATCATATTCCTTATGCTCCTTCATAGTTCTGAAAGAGTTCATGATAATTTTTTATAAAGAAAATAATTAAATCTTCTCTTCTTTCTCTTCTCCTCATCTTCCCTTACTTTACAAGGAAAGAACTTTCCAGCAGGCGCCATTTAATTTTCTCTGGGGAACATTTGTTTCCTTCTCAGTTTCTTGGAAAATGCAGTCTGCCTTGTGGTTGGCCCCACTTCAGATCAGACACTTGTATTTTCTATTCAGTGGGTACCAGGGAAGTGGGCTGTGTAGGGCTGTTCTTTGTGGGTGAGACCTGGGAGGGAGCAGCAGGGCCTGGGGTTGGTAAGAAGTGGTGTTCCTTCCCCTGCACCCCAGCATGGCAGTTTGGAGCCTTGAGGAAGGGGCCCTCCTTAGCCTGGCCCTAGGGACACTGCCAGTCCCTGCCTATCCCTACCTTTCTCAGACAGGAAAGTTTGTCTGGGATGCTCCAGGTGGGAGTGGGAAGTGGGGACTGGCCTTCATTTCAGGTTTCAGTGCTTGGTAGCTTTACAGTTGGACTCTTCCCTTTTAGAAGCACTTTCTCATAATCCCATTTGGGAGAGAAGTGTATTTATTGTTCATCCCCATTTTAAAGGTTAGTAATTGGAGGCCTAAAGAAATTAAGTGGTCCGGGTGCAGTGGCTCATGCCTGTAACCCTAGCACTTTGGGAGGCTGAGAAGGGAGGACTGCTTGAACTCAGGAGTTCGAGACCAGTCTGGGTAATAGCGAGACCTGGTCTCTACAAAAAATAGAAAAATTAGGCCGGGCGCGGTGGCTCACGCCTGTAATCCTAGCACTCTGGGAGGCCGAGGCGGGAGGATCGCTCAAGGTCACGAGTTCGAAACCAGCCTGAGCAAGAATGAGACCCCATCTCTACTATAAATAGAAAGAAAGAAATTAATTGGCCAACTAAAGATATATATAGAAAAAATTAGCTGGGCATGGTGGTGCATGCCTGTAGTCCCAGCTACTCGGGAGGCTGAGGCAGAAGGATTGCTTGAGCCCAGGAGTTTGAGGTTGCTGTGAGCTAAGCTGACGCCACGGCACTCAATCTAGCCCGGGCAACAGAGTGAGACTCTGTCTCAAAAAAAAAAAAAAAAAAATAGAATTAACCGGGCTTGGTGGTGCTTGTCTGTAGTTCTAGCTACTCGGGAGGCTGAGGCAGGAGGATTGCTTGAGCCCAGGAGTTTGAGGCTGCAGTGAGCTATGATGACACCACTGTACTTTAACCCAGGTGACAGAGCAAGACCCTATCTCAAAAAAAAAAAACAAAAAGAAAGAAAGAAAGAAAAAATGGATTAAGTGGCTTGGTCATGATAAAATAGGAAGCAGAAAGCAGCAGAGGGGGATTTGAAATTCTGGGTTCCTACCAGACACCCAGCCGCCTCTGTAGCCTGCTCTCTCACTTGTGATAGATGCAAGCAAAGCCTTGAGAGGCTCCTTTTAATCTCCTATTCTCAGCAACTGTATTTCCCTCTCCCATCCTCCCCGTATTGACACATGGATTGTGATGCATGGAGTGAGTTTAGAGTGAGCAACAAATGCAGGTTTTCTCTCCGCTTCTCCTCCTGGGACACAGCATCGCCCCAAGTCCTATTGAGTGAGCCGGATTTGCATTTCGTTTTTGATACCATTGAAGAGTAGCAGCCTAGTTGCCTAACTTCAGCTTTTTTGCTGCTGTGCACTCGGCGAGTTTCCCCTTGGTTTTAGAGCCCAAGCCTGTACACTTGGTGTAACTGTGTGTGACATCGCCTTGAGAGGTGTCACTGTATCAGGGCTGAGTCTGCTGTGTACTCTACCCCGTTGCTATTAATCGCAGGTCGCTCTTTAGTGGAGTACCATCCACTGAATGAGCACTTAATACTCACGGATTGAATACAATTATTTTACAGCTGGCATTTTCCATGACTGTAATTACAAAAGGATTCCAGTCATCATTTATGGGAGTTTTCCCTGAAGCTAACAGTGAGTGAGAAGTTGACACAGTTAGTTTAAAGTACAAGTTAATAAACAGCATTAATGCGTTTTTAGGGCTATTGACCAATATCCTTTAAATCAGCGTGGTTTTCCAAGGGAGGAAAAAAATAAAACCTTAATGTTACCAGAACACTGTTTTTTCCAATTAACCTTGTTCATTTTGATTTCCTTTTGGTTCAGAACAATTTAGGTCAGTTTCAGATTTTTAAGAATGAACCTCTGGAGGGAAAGGAAATTAACTAGGCCTTAAGGGGGCTTGGTTACCACCATTAACCCAAAAGACAAATTCTGAGGCTGATGGGGGGCCACGGAGAAGGGCCACATGACCACTTCAGGCCATCAGCTTATACAGAGACACTGGTGGGAGTGTCTTCTTTTCTTTCTTGCTGGCTGGTTAAATAAACTCTGCATGCTACAACACCAACTGAGGGTCTTCCCATTTCTCATGCTCTTTTTGTCTTTTAAACTAGACTGTGTCCTCTCTCTTCCTGAGATAAGAAGTCAGCAAATTCTTAACGCTTAGGGAACACTGGTGGGGTTCAGGGATGGAAGTGCCAGGCAGACCTGAAGCAGAGGTGGAGGAGTAGGGATGGGGGCTTGAATGGAAAAGACAGGGCGCAGAGCGAGAAGGCAGAGCCAGCTCCCGTCTGCATTAGGAACAGGGCCATCATTCACTGGACCCTGTGCCATAAATCACCCTCAGAGTCCTCAGAGCCTTTCATCCTCACTAAGAAGCTTTCACGCAGTGTGGATGCACATGTGGTCCTAAGCTGGCCTTTGATCTGCCCAGTCCTTACTCCTTATTTAGATAATGAAAGATGTGGTGCCCCAACTTTAAGTTCCACTTGACTGCAGAATTTCCTGATTGAGGACAGAGCCTGGGGCTATCTTGAGGTAATTATGGGATAGTCATTATACCTGGAATGTACATTTTTCTAAAGTTTCCGTGTAGTAAGACTCGCACAGTTTGTCCATAATTCCATGACATTAGTTTTTCTTCAAAGGGACCAGAAGCTGAGATTTTGTTAGCGGGGAAATCTATTTCATAAGAAGGAAGGATGTGTCCATGCGACCTAAACATCTAAATTTATAACTTGGTGGAAATGTGATGGAGGGAAGGGCCCTTTGAGATAGATATTTCAGTGGTTGAGAGTCCCAGATGCAGCTGGATTTAACGCCACTTGGTGCATACCTTGGTGTCTCCAATACTTAGTTAAATCCTCGTGTTCGCATATACGTGGTGTCCAGACCACAGGTGCCACAGAAATGCCCACACCCAGAAAACTATTCTGTTTGCAATTGATTTATGGTGCCCCAAAGCTCTGGGCTTTTTTCTTTCTGGAGATTGGTGCATCTTCTGTCTACCTTGCTGACAGGTTTCCAAAACTTGGTCCTAGGTTAGAAGCCAGACCTTCTGTTTAGGAGCGCTATTTCTGTTTCATAGTCTTGATTTGCAGGGGTTGACTTACCATTGTCCGTGCATGATGTGACAGCCACTGCCCTATATCAGGGAAAGAGAATGCCCTATCAAATGATGACTCTTCTTTAACCTTCCTGTAGACTGAAGGAGCTTAAAGAATATAAAACACAAGTGGTCACAAAAGCTTTTTTTGCATTTATACTAATACTTATATGTCATTTAATTTTGAGCAAAGTATAATATGTTTTTCTTGCCTGGTAGAACTCCAAAACCAAGTTATATTTGAACAGTGTTGACTAGCAACCGAAAAGAAATTTTAAGAGAAAAACTTCTCCACCCATGTATGTGTATTGCTCATATGGTGCCAATCAAAATGACACTGTTTACTGAATTAGCAAATGTGTTGCTTGCTTCCTGTTGTCAGATGTCATTTAAAATCTCTCTTCTTTAGCCTCTGAGGCTGAGTAGATCAGATATCTTTAATATTGGTGTCTGTGGGTTTGTTGTATTATAATATTCCAACATGAAAATTAATAAAGAAGATTAATATCTTCATTTTCTTCCCTTTCTGGTTTGATTTTTGTTTTATCCTTTTCTTCTTCTTTTGGTGTATCTTATTTTGATGATTTGTTTTTGTTGTTCCATCTTCCTTTTATCCTTTTCTTAAATTTTTGACATACGGCTTTAATCTAATTTTTCTAGAATTTCTCAGGATTCCCTTAGAGTTTGTAATTTGCTTCTGTCCTCCTTTCGCTCTCAATTTGAAGTTAATTTAAATCAATAACTGTTTTCTAAATGCCACCCATATTCTTGCATGGGGCCAAGAACTCTCAAACAATATGAAGATGAGTAAGATGTAGTTCTGTTCCTACGAAGCTTATGGTCTGTTGGGTGTCTAGAGGGTAAGGAAAGTACACACATAACTACAGTCGAAGATGGAATATGGTAGGCAGTAAAAGGGAAATGCTGAACACAGAATGAGAGTAGTCGGGGTGTGAGAAGAGGGAGGCATGGTGTCTGATGGGCTGAATAAAGAAAGGCTTCGTGAAGGAGGTGACATTGAAGTTGGACCACTAAGAACTGGTAGGGTTATCCATTTTTTTTTTCCTGCTAAAATCTTTTTTCCTTAACCCTTTCCTTAAGATTCTCTTTCTTTTTCCAGACTAAAATTCTTCACCTGCTCTCGATACTCCCTTGCTTGCCTCAGGCTATGATGTGAGACATCCTTGGGTTTGGTTTGGGTTTGGTGCCAGGTGGCAGCAGCCCTGGAAGGAATGGCGGTCAAGGACTTTAAGGGCGTGTCTCCTTGGTGACCAGCCAGGTGCCTCCCCAGCCAGGGGCCCCAACATGACATTGTCCTAGTAACCTTGCTTCCCTGGGATATTGTGGGCATGTTTAGAAGAATTGGTGCGAAATCGATTCAGTCCCTGAGAGGAACAGAGCTGCCTGATCAGGGAACGTGCCTCTCTGAGACTAGGGAGGCCCTGGGGTTCAGTCACTGAACAGATACTCCTCTTCAGGGACTGTGAAGAGAGAATGTCACCCCCTTCCATTTTTTAAAGCCAGTGGTGCTTTTCCTCCTTTGGAGGATCCATTTCGTTTGTTAGTTCACTCACTCACTCGCTCACTCACTCATTCAACATAATATTCATTCAATGTCAGCTCTGTGCCAGGTCTGACATTGGGCTCAGATTGAACCTGGTCCCTGCTCTGGAGAAACTCATAGTCTTTAAGGGTGTGTTTTGGACCTGGAAAGCTGAGACAGTACAAATTGGGCTGCTGTGTATCATCTCTGTTTTTCTTTGGAAAATTACATGATCAGAATCTTTTTGTGTTAATAATGTTATTTCCTTAGATAATTTGAAAAGATGGCTTCTACTTTCTCTACCATTTAGAATGGTATAATTTTGGCATGACATAATCTTCCAAGATGTCACATTAAAAGGAGTCAAAGCTGGATGTGGTGTCGTGGGTCTGTAGTCCTAGCTACTTGAGAGGCCGAGGTGGGACAATCGCTCAAGCCCAGGATTTTGGGTCCAGCGTGGGCAACACAGTGAGATCCCCATCTCTAAAAAGTGACAATAAAAATAGATAAATAAACAAATAGAAGAGTCAGACCCCAATATCATAGTTGTACATATTACCCATTATTTCTTTAAGAGAAATTCCTTCTCTTTGAGTTCCATTTTTATTGGAATGATGTACTTAAAAACAAAACAAAGCAAAAACAAAAACCAGCTTCCAACCACCCAACATTGCATTGATATCTTATGAAGATAAATGCTATTTCTTTAAATAAGCTCCTTGCAAAAGCAGATGTATCTGTATCACAAAGAAGAGCAGGAGAAAGATCTCGCATTTATGTTCATGAACAGGGTAAACTCAGAAAGAGACTGGCAACCCTTTACCCCACCCTCCCCACCCCATCCTCAAGAGGTCTTGAGGAACAAAAGGCAATTCAGATTGCAGAATATTACTTCTGTCACCGTAGCACCAAACTATTACAAATAAAAGTGTCCCTTAAGGCAAAACATTTCATTTATTTTCCTTTGAATGAGTAACTTGTTTATTAAGATGAACTAAGTGGCTAAATCTAGATGGTACTCAGGCAAGAAAAATTGATTTATTGTAGCCTTTCGGAAAGTATGCTTTATGTTCCCTGGAATTATCTTTGGATTTTAAATGAAGAAGAACTCATTTAATCAGATGGGGAGCTGCTTCCCCTGGAAATAGCATAACTTGGCTCTGCAATGTGTGCTATCCTCTTTGACCTTGGTTCCTTTTGCAAATTGGTTCTTTTTGGGCTAAATCAGTGTTGAGAGATTTTGCTAGGTTTAGCGATCTTCAAAGGAAGGCTATATTCCTGCCTCAATTGCGACTACCGTTTTAAGTGTTTAATATAAAATTGTTTCACTTTTGCCTTATTTCCTATTTGAGACCACTGTACTACTTGCTGTGTCTGTTAAAGAGGGAGCTGCGGAGTGCGGGGAACCAACCAACTGCAGTCCCTTGAGGATCTGAGAGAGCCCCCTTTGTTCCTCTTCCAGCCCCAGAGGCATCCCACCCACGGAGAAGGATATTTGTCTCAGCAGGGAGGTCCCTATTACTGTCTGCTCATCTAGGGACAGAGATATGATGTCTACTTCCCCTCCTAGCGAGGCCTCATTTGCTCTAAACTGCTGGAACTTGAAAGGAGAAAAAGGTGTAGAAGGTTAAAACAATAACAACAAAAATCTCCACCCAATTTAGCAGTGAAACAGGAACCTTGTGTTGAGGAGAGATGCTTTTAGTTAAAAAATTTTTCTTTTAGAATTTGGACAACAAATGATTCTTAGCCTCTTTTTTTGGTGGTGATTGTTTTATTTTAACACCACAATGCACACGTAATTTCTGACTATACATATCTCACAAAGCCCCCTTTCCCCCTAAGTGGTTGCCTGGTAAAGACTGACAACTTCATTTTGCAGATGAGGAAACTCAAGCTCAGAGCAGCTTGGTGACCTGCCTAGGGATACATATTTAGTACCAATACTCACAGCTACCAGCAATGGCACACCTAGATATGCCATCCAGTTTGATTGTCACCACCTTGCCAATTGGGTTTTCGTATCACCCTAATTTTGTGTATTCAGACCAGAAGCATGGCAAGAATAAATGAGCCACCCGAGATTAGCGATTAATCAGCTGCTGGCAGGACTGGGACTTAGTCCAGCATTCTTTCCAAAGCCCCAATATGGCGACATTGTGTTTGACCATTTTTCTTTGTCCTTTTCGCATGATGCCCCTAGAGAGAACCCACACACTATTTACACACACATATCCTGTGCGGCAAGCTGCAGGCAGAGGCCATGGTAGGACCCCCAGAACTCTGAGGCTGTGAGTCCCAGGGGCTCCTCCAGCTTTCTGTGTGTTCATGTCACCTGAGTAATAAAACCCAGGCTCTTGGGGCAGACCGTGCCTGTGCCTTCTCTGTGGGGTCACCTCTGCGATGGGGTTCCATCTCCTTATCTGCTTTGCATAAGATGAGCAGGCAGAGTATCAGCAGCTGTCACCCAGAGCGAGGGGAGAGCTCAGGTCAAAAACAGAAGGGAACTCTATGACTCTCTTTATCATCCGTGTTTACCTGTCCATCCATCTGAGAGATAAAAGAACAGAGAGAAAAAGCAGGAGGGTATTGGATGTGGGGCCTGATGGTTTTCACTCAGTCTGCCGGGAGATCTGAATATCAACTATCTATGGAAGAACAAGAACCCGGTGTTCCCTTCTGCCCCATTTCCAGCCTGGGGTGACCCTGGGAGCTCTGCAGGGTGCCACATGGAATTTCCTAAGATGGGACTGCTTTGAAATGGACAGTTTCACCACCCATTCATTGCACATGTGCTCGCTAAGGATTTTAATAAACAAATATACATTGTACCTTGCTATAGGGGGATTTTATATTTCCAAACCTATGAATTAATAAGCAGGATGAGCCTGTTTTTAAAAGGGAGTTTGGAGCAGAAATGAACCACTAAAAAGGTACTGGCTCTTAACTCCTGTTTTTTGTATGTCGTGACAAGCTCCTGAAACCTGGTTCCTGTTGGTGTTCCTGACTTGCCAACCCTCTTGATATTGTCTGTGCCAGGAGGGAGCCTCTGCCCCCAGCTGCTGTCTGGGAAGGCGTCTTCTCCCAGAGTCATGAGTGTCTCGTTGTGACCGTGGCTTTCTTCTCTGAGTCTGAGCGGTGCAAGCATCGTCATCACCAAACGCCTAATTAAATTAGAAGCCAGAGCATGAGATGTGCCTTCCTGAATTTTCACCCTGATCATTGCTTCTCCTGGCAGCTCCCCCCTTCCCAGGGTGGTGTTGGCTGTGGCAGGAGAGAGCCGTGACTCCCACCCAGGTAGCTGGAACTGACCAGCTAATCTCAAGAGGCTTTAGGGATGTAGGCAGATTCCACCTTATTTGACTCCCAAACAGCTCTGAACAGCCCAGACTCTGGCGAGCTCCTTCTTTTGCCTTCACAGGAGGCTCGATGGGGTGAGTCCCCATGGGACCGCTGGGCCTTCAGGAGGACAACTTGCTGGGTCTCCCTAGGGAGGCTTATGGCCTCTGTCTCAGTGGCATGTTGTCCAGTTTGCATAGAAGACCAGTGAGTGATTTTAGGGGTGTGGGAACAGAAAATAAGGGGAGCAAGCTAATGTTTTCTTCCTTGATAATGATTCATTTTTTCCTTGACAGTTTAGACCAATAGTAACAATACCCACAATGTAAATATCATACTGCCCAGTTTCTGAAGTCTCCGTGGACGTTCCTGTTTAATTCTCACAGTAACCCTGTGGGGTTTAAAGATAAGAATCATTACTAGCTCCATTTGTCACCTATGTAGGAACTGGGACTCAGAGAGGTAAAGTGACCAAAGGATTGGAATCCAGGGTCTGCTGTCCTCACACCCGCTGCTCCTTTCCCTTCCATTTCTCTGCTGGCTTTGGGTTTGGGAAGCTCCTCTCCCAGCTTGATAGGTAATCCCATTACTTGGGAGTGGGAGTGGTGGGAATGTCATCTGTGATGACCACAGGGGGGTGAGGTTTCCCAGCTGACCAGTAGGCCCAGCTGGAGAGTATCCCTCACTAGTCAGGCACCCCGAGGAGGCGTGACACGTGACTGTGCAACATCCCAGTAAAGTGTGTGTGGGAGTGGGGGCGGGCGGGCGAGGTGGAGATATGTTCTTTGAGGCGTGAAATACTGTCTCCTTCAAAAAGAGGTCGAGTTGTTTTGCAGCTGGATTTCTTTACCAGAAACACCAGCATTGTTTCAGAAAGCCACAGAATTTCCAAACACAATGGAAATTCTAAGAGTGTGGGTTTTGGGGACTGGGGTGGGTGTGGACAGGCATGGGGAGAGAGGACCACAGCCGGAGCACTTTTGTCCTCCATGGGTAATGAGTTTCACACGGCTCCACTGTCCTCAATTTTATCTGCAGGATGCTCCAGTTTAAGCATGGGAAAGAAGGGGACCAGGAAGAAGCAAGCCCCAGTGGCCATAAAAACCAAACATCAACCCAGGACAGCCCCATTGGGTGTGACCTCTAATGACTGCCTTCCATCAGCTAGTGTCAGAGGAGGCACATGGTGTCAATTAAGTTCCAGAGTGTCATGTGTATAAATAAATTTGTTAATGGGAAGTCAGTTTTTTCCCTCTCCAATCGTAAAAAATATGCAGCCTATATCCAAATATTTTTGAAATAGCAATAACAGAAACAGCAAACAGGAGAGCTCATGTCACCAACAAAACTTGTGGGGTCAAACCAAAGACAGGAATAAAGGAGCAAAAACTAACAGCAGCATCTTTGGAAACAGTTTTTCACATGCTGAAAACATATTTATAACAAGCCTGGTGGCCCTTTACACAGAGGTGGTCTGACTTTCTCTGAAGTTTGAAGGGAAGTAAAAATATTTTTTCCTGCTCAGCTTCTACTCTTTCTTATTTTAACACTTGGTGTTTGCATTCAGCTTTTCACTTGACAAACCCAGGCAGCCTTAACAAACAGCCCAGTATCTGTGAGATTCAATTCTGGGTTTTGAAGTAAAATCTTTAAAATGATTTTTTTTTTATCCTTTGAAGCATAGGGAAGTTAGTAGCCTTGGGTGCTAGGCCTGACTGACTGTTCCATGAGCTAATTGGAATTTATAATATACTAGTAGAGTTAGTCATGTACAGTTGCACGGCACACACGATGACAGAACGTGGAGACTGCCATGTGGGCACAGAGAAGATCAATTAGTCATTCTTCCAAGTTGTCAAGAGCGTAATTGTAGAGTATATCCTCAGTTCTTTTATCTATGTAGGAAGAGGTGCTTTATAATGATTAAGAAATACTGCATGTCAACTCACTGTGGGACGAAGGACTCTCTCTTAACAAATGGTCTGGAATGAACAAGGCTGGAGACCAACATATACTCCAGGGACTTAAACAATTAATTGTAGAAAATGAAACTTTGAAAGAACTAGAAGAAAACATAGGTTAATTTCTGTCTGATTTTAGAATAGGGAAGCCTCATCTAAACATGACAGCAAGGGAAGAAAAATCAATGAATGAGATGGATAAATTGAATTACAAATTACTTGTACAAGAATATTCATAGCAGCACAACAACAAAACCTTGAAACAGCCCAAATGTCTAGTGAGAGGAGAGTGGATAAACTATAGAATTTTTCACGCAATTTTTTCAAAATTTTCAAAAACAGCAGCCCAAATTCATGAATTACTATGACATACAATCCTGTGGCTAAATCTTTGCAATATAATATATGAAGTGCAAAAGGGATTACTTAAAACACAATAGCATTTTTAACCCAATGTTTTAATGTGAAAAAATTTAAACATTCAGTAAAGCTGAAAGAATTTTCCAGAGACTACGGATATATACTCGCCATCTAGTTTATACCATTAACATTTTACCATATTTGCTTTATCACACATCCATCCAATTTTCCCTTTAATTCAATAGTCCTCAGCTTGGGTTGATTCTGCCTCCCAGGAACATTTGGCAATGTCTGGAGACATTTTTGGTTGTCACAATTTGGGGTGGGTGGGGTGCTACTGGCATCTAGTGGGGAGAGGCCACGGGTGCTGCTCAGAGTTCTGCATTGCATGGGACAGGCCCCACTACAAAGAATTAGCTGGCCCCAAATTTCTGCAGTGCTGAGGTTGAGAAACCCTGCTTTAATCCATCTTATTTTTTGATGCATTTCAAAGAAAGCTGGATACACCAGTATATTTCCTTCTAAGTATTAATGTTTAAGTATGCATGTCATTAACTAGATTTCATTATTTGTTTACAGTGCTTTTCTTTCTGTGTGAAATTTACATACAGTAAAATGCAGAAATCTCAAGGGTACATTCACTGAGCTTTGGTGAGAGCATGCACCTGTGCAAGCCAAATCCCTGTCAGGACACAGAACATCACCACTGCCTTAGAAAGTTCCCTCGTGGCCCCTCCCTGGTCAAGCCCCTCAGTCTCCTCTCCCCAAGAAGGCAGCCACTGTTCTAATTTTTTTCCATCATAGATTAGTTTTGTCTGTTTTAGAATTGTATAGAGATGGAATTATAACATACCGTTTTGGGTGAGACTTCCTTCATGTACGTAACACAGCAGTCCTTAAAGCGTGTTCTGTGGACCTCTGGGGTTCTCCAAAAGCCTTTCAAGGGGTTCCATATGTCACAGCTATTTTCATAATAATTCTGACACTTGCTTTTCTCCCTTTACACTATGCTGACATTTACATTTATGATGCAAAGGCAGTGGTGGATAAAACTGCTGGTGCCTCAGCACGAACTGAGACAGTGGCGCCAAACTGCACATTTGTCATTGTGTTCTTCACTACCATCCATTGTAGAAAAAGGAGCCAGTATCACTTAAGAATGCCCAGGATGAAGCAGAACAAATGATTAATCTTATTAAATCTCAGCCCCTCGATACATGTGCTTTTAATATTCTGTGTGATGGAATGGGAAGTACATATAATATACTTCTACATACCGTAGTACAACAGTTGTTTCCAGGAAAAGCACATACACAATTGTTTGAGTTGCCAGCTGAACAACCTGCTTTTTGTCATGGAACACCATTTTCACCGTGGAAGAACAACCAAGAGGCAAACTATAGTTATTCAGGCTTGAGTATGTGGCACAGTGAACCTGTCACTTCAAAGGAAACAACTAACAGCATTTGTTGTTATTGATAAAACTTAAACTTTCAAGTGAAAAATTAGAATTTTTGAAAACTTGTATTTGTCACTGAGAGCTTGATAGCTTCCCATCATGATGGGATTGTGGTGATATTTACAAATATGATTTTTAAAATATTATATAATGACCTGCATCAATACTTGCAAGATATGTATAACTCAGTGAATTATTATTTTCCAAATGACCTATACATGATATTATACAATCATATTCAGGTAAAAGTTATATTCCAAGTGTGACATAGACTAGTGAATTTCATGTAACAGAGCACAAAAAGTTTACTGATAGGTTTCAGGTTCCACGTTGCAACTAACCTTCAAGAAACTACCACTTGTAAAGTTTTGGTTTGTATCAAAGATGAATAGCCATAATTAGCTGAAAAGGCTATTAAAATAGTCCTTCATATTCCTACATGGGGCTGAACTTTCTTCATATATTTTAACCACAAGAACTTATTACAACAGATTCAATGCACATGCAGATATGAGGTCCTAGGGATCATCTGCTAATATGAGGCCAAACATTTAAGAGATTGGCAAAAATGATTTTTAAAAAGCACCATTATTCTTGTTAATTTTTTTGATAGGGAAAACATAGTTATTTTTCTCAAAATTACATTGTTCATTTGGAATGGGTTTATTTTATTTTTAAGTGAATTAATTTTTATTTTGAAATTTTCTCACTTCTGTTTCCATTGCTATAAAATATAACCCACATACACAAAAGCTTTTGGAGTCCCTAATACTTTAGAGTGTAAATTGGTCCTGTTCAAAAAATTTGAACACTGCATACTCCATAATATATTTAAGGCATATTCACGTTATTTTGAGTATCAGTGGTTTGTTTCTTTTTTTATTATAAGTTGTATTCCATTGTATGAATATATCACAGATTGTTTTATTCTTTTACTGATAGACATCAATAAAACCTGTTTGCAGATTTTGGCTATTGTGAATAAAGCTGTTCTGTAAGTTTCTTGTACAAATCTTTTTTTTTTCTTTTTAACATATTTTTATTTCTGTTGGGTGAATACCTAGGCATTGACTTGATGATCTTCCAAAGTATTTTACCATTTTAACTGATTTGTAAAAGTCAGTTAAAGCACTACCTTATAAGCCAAGGAGAGGGACATTGGGAGTGGTACTTCTGACGGAGACCATTTCCCAGAGTATCAGTATCTGCAGCTAACAACATGGCCACCGGCTGTATTTTACTGTCCGTTCTCTATGTATCTAAGCCTTGTGAGGCTCCAGATTTCTACAAAGAGCAGTCTGTGACCCTCTGCAGGAGGGCTAATGGGGAAAACATGCTTCGGATGCTTACATTGGCTACACCAGAGAACAGGAATGAGCTTACTGCTCCAGCCACCTCACAATTCCTATTGGGAATCAATGACTACTTTTCTGTTGGGCTACCCTCACCCATCTAAATCTCTGGCTTTCCTTGCTAGGGATTCTTCCTCTAGCTTCCAAGTCCTGTGCAGGTGGCTTGAGGCCAGAGAGAGGACTCATTTAGCTATGATCAGAGGCAATCCCCCTGCCCCAGTCCATAGGGCTAGAAGAATTTAAGCTTGAGTTTATTTACCCTTAGCAAAACACAACTAGCTTTTATTATTATTATTATTTTAGGACTTGGGATAAAAAGGCCCATAAAAACAAGAGCATAAAATAGCGTTTACTGAACAAACATCATGCTGATTTATTTGTGAGTGAAATCTGAACCATATGGTCTAGTTTCCCTTAAAACGCACAAGGGGTTCAGCATTAAGGGAACAGGCTCTTGGCAAATTTGTTTTGCATTTCACTGAACACGTCCGTGTTCAGAAAATACAGAACGAGGGTGCTTAGTAGTCCCACAATTGTTGAGTGCTTATTGTTCGCAGGAAATTGCGCTTAGTGATTTATATCCGTTATCTCACTTAATCCTTCCAACAATCCCAGCAGTCAGCCACGTTCCCCACTAGGGGCAGCAACAGTGCTAAACACCTGGCCCTTATTACCTGTAGAATTTGGGCCAAGGGCGGGGTGGGGGAAGATCTGTAAGGCAGACTTAGCCAACAGTGACAGCTTTTCCTCCTAAAAATTCCCTGATCGTGAAAGAGATGAAACTGAAAACGAGGACATGAATTTGGGCCCTGCAGATTAGCTGGCCTTCTCAGATTGCAGAGAGCCAACTGCACATTGTCTTGTTAGCCTGGTCCGGCAGAGGTTGCATGCAGTCTTCCTGGCCATCAGGGGGCGAGGTTTCTCTCTTTGCCATGCTTGCCTGGGAATCTCAGCCCTCAGTCTGCAGTCATGTGGAGTGTGCATCTCTTTGAGTTTTGGAATGAAAAGGGTATTATTGTAGAGCCACTTGGTGCCAGTAATTATCATGATGTTATCATTCTCCTTCATGGGCTTAAGCGTCTCCCTTGCCCTTTGCCCATAAAGGTGGCCCAAGCAAAACCAGTTTGTTTCTGTTTTCCTTCAGGTGCCCTCATAGACATCCAGTTCCATGTCACTGCTTTGTCAGGTGGCATTTTTTGGATTCTTGAAAGCCAGGCAGCATGTTCTAAATGGTAGGCTAGGAACTCAAGTCACCCCTAGCATGGGCCAGTCCTGTGTGATTTTTTTTGGCATTTTCTAGGAAAACTGCCTTTTCAGTACCAGGTGACCTTATTATCAAGATCCAGTTGCTGAGGGGCATGAATTTCTGGGTGAGCTGAGCCATGGACAGTTCAAAAAGGAAGGAAGGATGTCCCTGTGGTAGATTAAATCACCATTTTTTTACCTGTGTGGTAGAGAAAAAAAAATCTCCCTCCTTCCAGCCAGAGGATTTCAAGTCGGTAATGTTGCTAAAATCAACAGCATAACAGAACCTTCCGAGTGACAGTGGCAAACATCAATAGAGTGAGCCAGTATGACCAGGAAACTCAGCAGTGTGTCTTTGCATCCAGGCCTAAAGGCTGCGCTCTCCATTCTCTTCTCCCTCAGTGCCATCTCTTCTTTCCTTCCTACTGCCTCTTACACAGCCCTTGAGGATGGAGTTTCACTGCTTGGATTTCTCATAGGCAGAGCTATGCCCTCTGAACTTGCTCCATGCTTTGTTCCAGTGTGTGAAATTTAAGATTTGTAATGATAGGAGAAGGGACCAACACAGTTAAACTTTTAGACCCATTATTTCCAGAGCCACTAAATGTATCAGACTTTGTTATACTTGGGTTATTTTCCAAAAGTCCTCGTGTAGTCTTTTTTTAAAAACTTTCATTAACCTGCATTAATAGGGTGACATACATACCACTTATAACAAATTCTAAAGCAGATTGGGACACCAAGAAGACATCTCTGTTAACTCTCCCTTGCTCCTTCTGTGGTTCTAGCATCTTCTTAGAGGGCCCTCTTTTAGAAGCCTTGTTAATTCTCTACACTTGTACATGTCCATAACTGAAATCACGTTTTTATCTAGATATTTGTATGTAAGGGACATCTCTAGGTCCATATCTTCCCATGTATTCTTAATTAAAAAACAAAGTGCAATTTCCCCAGTTATAAATAGGATTAGAGGAAAGAGAAATGACATTAATGATAGCAATAAACCACCCACAATTGTTGAGTGCTTACTGTGTGTAGGAAATAGTGCTTAGTTGTTTACATCTATTATCTCACTTAATCATCACAGTAATCCTAGGAGATGATGTTACTGTCATTTTACAGCTGAAATTTAGCAAAGTTGCTTTAGCCTTGGAGGTCACACACCTAATAGTGGTAGAACAGGGACAGAAGCCCAGCTTTGTCTGACTCCAGAGCCCATTCTCCAATGACCACATGATACTGTCTCCTAATAGTTGCCTGAAGTCTTTAACAGGAGAAAATAAGGTTACATTCTAGCTAGAAGGATTTATTTACCCATACCTTTGTGACAGGATACAGTGTCAAATTATTGAACTATGTTTTTAGGGAAGTTACTAATTTTCCTTCCAAATGATCTTTTAAGAGCAGTATACACTTTGCCAAGAGTGATATAGGTACAATTCCTAAAAGAGGTACATTATAGTTCATAACTCCTTCAGGTAAGGAGCTCATGACTTACTTTCAATTTTTGAATTTTCAAGGGTAAGAACAGAGCTACACACTAGAGCAAAATTCAGTCTGTCCACCACCAACTGATGGTGCATAGTAAGTTTGGTCTTGGCCATCCTATTATTCATTAATCTGATGTATACTTATTGTGTTTGTGTATATTTTTCTAACATTTTTAGCCTTATTGTAGTCTATAAGTGATGGGCCCTGTGACTGTGGAAAGCACTAGTTAAAAGAACTATTTGATTATTCTGTAAAGAAAGTAAAGGGGCTGACACCTAAATCTGAATTTCTATTATGTTCCAAATTTCTTTATTGATTCTCTTATTGGTATATATAAAGACCAACAAGGAGAGAAAATAAAATCACCCATAACCCACACCTGTGGTGTAAGTAGGAGACAGAGAATACCACAAATTTGGGGAAATAAATACCCAAAACCTGCAGAGCCAATGCCCCAGGCCTCACCAAAAAAAAGTGCCACTTACAAAGATACTGCAATTTAAGGGTGCTCTTGAATTAAGAAACTTAACCACCTGAAGTATTTTAGAAACACCTGTTCTTACTGGTCTTAGAAAGTCCAAGTTATTTAAGAATGACTAGAAAATGACAAATGACAGGAAACATCCATAAAAATTTACTATGAAAAGAAAACACAAAATGAGTGGAAGGGAGGAGATATTTTCCTCTAAAACAACCATAAAGAAAATAAAAACTGTAACACTATCTCCAACATGAACTGAATACCATTACACAAGCATTTGAAGAAATGAAAGAAAACTTGAAATCAGAAATTTGAAAATCTCAGAATAAAAACAAACAAAAAAACTGGAAGATGTAAAATGAAAGATTATGACATACAAGAAAGAAATTAAAGAAAAAGATTTGAAAAAGTCTCAGAAATAAAGACAAAATTGTAAGATCCTACTGAAAAAATAAGAAATATTGAGAAGAGGAACAAAACCAGTCAAGACGACAAAAATGAGATAAAGTGAGGTGAAAAGGATCAGAGAAAAAGTAATATATGAGGTAGGCAAAGATGATCCAAAACGCAAATAATTGAAGAAAAAGTAGGCGGAATGAAACTTTAAAATTACAATCCAAGAGAATACTTTCCAGAAAAAAGAAGGTGTGACTCACATGTTGAAAGTTCTACATATTGAAAGACTCTACATATTTAAATATGTATTTTGGGAAAATTGACCCAGAATGCTTAAATTCTAGACATGTCCTATAAACTTAGCAGTTAAAGATTAAAGAAGGAGAAGGAGAAGGAGAAGAAATGGAGGCGGAAGAAGAAGATAACCACCCTTTGGGCCCCCAGTCAAAAATACCAAGTCACTTACAAAAGTAAGAAAATTAGGTTGGCATCAGACTTGTCAACAGCTACATGCAAAGCAAGACAGTGATGGAACAGTATTTTCAAGAAACTTAAGGAACATATGGGCCAAAGATTTTCTCTCCAGTCTGTCTGTTCTTCAAGAAGTTATCAGGTTATAGGGAAAAAAAAGTTTTAATCACATAAGAAGTCAGGGAATACGTACTAATAACTCCTTCCTGAAGAATGTACTAGAGGATTGGCACCATCAAACTGAGAGAAGACTGGGGAAATTTGTCAAAATAACTGGTGATTTGAATAAAATGAGATGCAGTACTACTTTGAAAGAAGACATCAGGTTTAAGAGTTAATTGGACGTATTCACCCATAAAATGCAGAATCCCAGGCCCCATACTAGACCTCCTGAAACTTGCTGAGAAAGTTTGAATAATAAAATAATGGAGCCAAGTTGCGGTGTTTTCAGCAAATCCAGGATCTTTGAAAGATTAGGACATGGCTTTGGCAGCTCTGGTTGCCAAATTTGTAAAGGAAGGAGATAGGAAACGTAGAAGTAATTAATGGAGCTTTGAAAGACCTGAGCACTACATTTGGGAATATATAAAAGAATTTGATAAGAAAAGAAGTAGAAATTTTGAATTTGGTAAATTTTATTGAGAGGAGGCACACAAGTCATGTTTGGGCTTATAGTTCTTACAAACATCAAAAATATTTCATTGTGTTAAGGAGATATTGAAGAAAGTCTTTGCACACTATTACCATGTTTAGTGAGCTAGACTTGGGAAGATCCTAACCTAGAAATGGTGACAAATACATGCCACATGTGCTTTCATTCCTTTCCTCCAAAGTCATGTTGGACATCAATAGTTGATCTTGGCAATGGCTCTCTCTTTTTTTTTTTTTTTTTTTATTGAGACAGAGTCTCACTCTGTTGCCCGGGCTAGAGTGCCGTGGCGTCAGCCTAGCTCACAACAACCTCAAACTCCTGGGCTCAAGCAATCCTTCTGCCTCAGCCTCCCGAGTAGCTGGGACTACAGGTATGTGCCACCATGCCCGGCTAATTTTTTCTACATATTTTTTTTAGTTGGCCAATTAATTTCTTTCTATTTATAGTAGAGATGGGGTCTCGCTCTTGCTCAGGCTGGTTTCGAACTCCTAACCTTGAGCGATCCACCCACCTCGGCCTCCCAAAGTGCTAGGATTACAGGCGTGAGCCACCGCGCCCGGCCGGCAATGGCTCTCTTTTTCACTGAGCTCCAGTGAAGTCTCACAGTTCTATTCAACGTAGCACACGGGGCGACCATCACGATTCTATCTATATTTGGTGTAAGATGAAATATATTTGCTATCCTTTCTCTAATTGTGGGGTGTGTGATTACTTGCCATCTATATGTGCTTTGTGGAAATTAATGGGATTATAGACATACTTTCTCAGCAGGCATTTATTAGTCACTTAGCAAGTGACAAAGACCATATGAGGCATCAGGCATAACAAAATGATTAGGACACAGACCCATCCTCTAAGAGCCCAGAAGGAAATGAACGATTCTGTAAAATTTGTCTTGTGAATGTGTTACTTTTAAGTTGTATCAAACATTGAGGTGATCATGAAATATTCTACTTTGTAGAAAAATCATGGAATCACATAGACCTCAAGTTTTAGGGAAGGCAAAACTGTATGCAAAATTTCTTATGTAAAGTGATTCTTTTTTTTTGAGACAGAGTCTCACTGTGTTGTCGGGCCTAGAGTGCTATGGCACCAGCCTAGCTCACAGCAACCTCACACTCCTGGGCTCAAGCGATCCTCCTGCCTCAGCCTCCCAAGTAGCTGGGACTACAGGCATGCGCCATCATGCCTAGCTAATTTCTAATTTTTTTTTATATGTATACATACTTTTGGTTGGCCAATTAATTTCTATTTTTAGTAGAGACGAGATCTCGCTCTTGCTCAGGCTGGTTTCAAACTCCTGACCTTGAGTGATCCGCCTGCCTTGGCCTCCCAGAGTGCTAGGATTACAGGCGTGAGCCACTGCGCCTGGCCTGCAAAGTGATTCTTTTTATCCTCATCATTAGTACCTCGCTACTCAAAGTGTGAAGACCCAGTAGCAAGACATCACCTGGATACTTGTTAGAAATGCATAATCACAGGCTCCATACCTGAACTCCTGAGACAGAATTTATAGTTTATTTAGATACCCAGGTGACTCGTGTCAGTCACATTAGTTTGAGAAGCACTGCAGGCTCTTGGAGTGTTCAGTTAGAGCAAACATCTATTATTTGCCACCTGGCACTTTTCTTTTTCCCCATCCACACTTAAAAAAAAAATCTCTTAACCAACCGCAGACACATATTCTAAATATCAATTTCTCTCTTTGCCATCGTTTTCTTATTTGAAAATGGAGGTATGATTATAAAATGTCAATGCTATTAGTACATGTCCCGTTAGACTACAGTGAGAATTTGCTGAGATAGTGCAGGTATGGTGTTCAGTATAGTGCCTGGCTCAGTAAGTAAATGTTACTTTGTGAATTATATAAATGACACTAGTTTAATGGAAAACTGGAGCTTAAAAATCACCTTTCGGTACCCTAACCTGTTCCTAGAGGAACTTCTGAACCTTCTAGTTGTTGGACTCTTTTGATATTTTTAGGTAAATACCCAATAGTATAGTATCTAAAGCACCCCTGCAGGGCTGGATGGCACCCACACTTGTACCTCATACTCACACACACACACACACATTGCACACATGTCAGGGGTGACAGCCCAGGGCGGGCTTGGGTGCTGCACCTTGCCTTGTTGAACACTTCATGGGGATCTTTCTCCCAGGTCAAAGTGCTGCCTGGCTACCCCTCCTGTTTCTGCGAGCTATGAGGGATTGCCACAGGACTGGGCATGGCAAGGGTTGCTGGTGAGATAGCAGTGTTTCCTGGGCCACATGTGGGCAGCCCTGGCTTGGGGGCAGGCCAGCATTTTGGCCTCCTGGCTGCAGGTGCTTTAGTCTCCAGGTGGGAAGGTCCTCTTCCTGGGGTGCTTACAAAGAGGGAAGGCCAGGAGAAGGGCACTGATTTATTCAGCTGTTGGTTTATTCATTCCCTTGGTTTGACTGAAAGCTTTTGACTTGCATGAGCTCAGCAGGGGAGCTCCTTTTCTAGGCCTTGCAACACCAGCCTGCTATTAAGTGTTTCTAAGAGAATAAAAGCCTGTTGTGTTAAAAGGACTTGCCCTCCACCAGCAGCAGTGGGCCCCCTGGCCAATCTGTTGGACACCCGGTGGCACACAGGCCAGCTCTGTAGGAGGTCGCCCTGGCCTCCTGTGTCTTTCAGAAGGCAAAGTCTGTGCTTCTCCACCCTCCTGTCTGGTGAAATAGCTGAGAAGTGTCAACTGACACTGTCCCTTTGGTCTCCTACTTCTTCCCCCACCCCCCTACTGGGTCTAGTTGCCTGTGAAGGGGCACCGCTTGCCTTTCTTTGCAGAGTTGTTGTGTTCAGGAAAATATTTGTATATGTTAGATTTTTGTAAATTAGATCTCGCTTTAAGGTTGTACTTCAAAGGCCACAGTTAATTAAATTTTCCTTGTCATTCTAAGTGAAAATTTATGTCAGTTCAATAAGATTCGCTTTTTAATTTCTGTTAAAAAATATGTTTATAGATAAAAAGGAAAAGTCCACAGAGTATTGAATGGCTTTGTATTATGATATTTTAAATAAAGACAACTGGAGTACGGTATAAAGCTCCTCAAATAGCCACTAAGCAGGAACCTCGTGTGCAATTTTAAGACATGTGAGCGAAATACCAGGTTTGTCATTTGGATAGGTTAGAATAAGAAATGCTTATCGCCTTCCCAAAACACCACCACTACCAGCGGCTTGTACACGCTGTATCACTTATGTTTTGATGAACAGTGTGTGTACAGGTAAGAAAGTTAAGCATGTAAGTGCTAAGTTCATATCTTGGTTCTATCATTTACTATCTGTGGGGCTTTGAGCAAGTTAGTCTTAACCTCATTCAGCCTCAACTTTTTCAGCTGTAAAATGGGAATAAAATCTTACCTCCATCATAGGCTTATTGTGAAAACTAAAGGATAGTGCATATGAAATAGGTCAGCACAGTGTCTGGGGCATTGCTGACACTCAATAAATATTATAATTATTAATATGTGAACTATAGGCTTTTGTCACCTGAGAGAATCTTTAAGTAAATTCTTTTTTAAGACTAAGATGTTTACGATCAGCTATGAATTAAATTTGTTTTATAAATCAGAAGTTTGGTTTAGTTAATTTTCTTAAAGAATATGTGTCTTGCTTTGTGTAATGCATGATATTTGATTTTTCCTGGTCCCTTCTTACTTTTGGTAACAAAGTCTAAACCTAAAAACACTGGAGTGTAGAAATAAAAATACCAGAGCCCTGGCGTGCTGGTGCTGGGGGAAGGGATGCCAAGTCCCGCGGGCTGTGGGCCCCAGCGGGCAGGGAGCACAGACACCAGGTCTGTTTGTTCTCTGCTGTACCCCCAGGGCAGAGTGCCACGCTTGGCACATGGTGGGTGCCTAATAAGTATGCGTTGCTTAAGTGAATGAGATCACAAAGCTTAACACCCTCATTTTGCAGATAGACACATGGGGTGCAAGAAGTGAAGTGACTTGTCCAGTATTACCTAACACAGATGCGGAACTGGAGCAGGCATGCTTCTAAGGCTCACAAAACAGAATTTCTTGGAAATGAAGATTAGGATGTCTTAAGTCGCACAATGGCTGGCTGTTTATCTCCCTTTCTTCCCTCCCTCCCTCCTTTTCTCCCTCTCTCTACCCTTCCTTCCCGCCTTTCTTCCTTGTGATGGTGTGTCCTTTGCCAACACCAGGGCAGATGTAATCTATAGCTCTGTTTTATATAAAGTCCATCTTTAGACTAAAACTTGTAGCAGATGTGAATGTTTAACCTTCCTTCTCTCTGGACATATGGCACATCCCTATTTCTCTGTTGGCAAGTCTACCCTCCTGCCACCAATTTCAAGGTACCGTTGGCTCCTGAAGGCCAGGAGTCTGCAAATTTCTGTGCAAATAAGAATATGGTCACCTGAGAATCACAAAACTCTGGCTTTTTTCAATGTAGAAGATTCATATATGGCAGTGCTTCTCAAACTGTAACGAAGGACCATTTTTTAAAATTTCCAATATGTTGCAGACTAACAATTTGTCAAAGACAATAAAAATGAATAGAAAAATGGAAAGGAAAAGCCAAAACCCAGAAGACATAAAAAAATGCAAACCTCACCTTTTTTATTATTAAGAACACTGGATATAAAATTACTCATATTTGTTGCATAAGATTCTAAATGCTTACTCCCAATTTCTGTACTTATTTTGGGGGTGGGGTGTGGTCAGCAGGAGAACTGTCCACATAGCCGACTTTGAAGAGCTCTTGATGTGGAGACGTGGCTACTGACCTCAAATTTTGTTTTCCACCCTGTACCAAAAGGGTTTTATGTTCTGCCTCACTTCTCTCTCTCCCTCCCAGCCCATTATTTTACTTCCCATCTTAGCACAGTCCGTGCAACAGGAGGCTATGACGCCCCATGGAAGATGGACGTGGGCAGGAGGAGGCGCTGTGCTTCCTGCTGCAGTGGGCTTCCTGCCCCCGAGAATGACTGACTCCATGTTCTTCTTTCATCCATGCGGATGCCAGGCTGAAATCCTACAGAAAATAACAATATTGCACATGGCAAAAAAGCAGATATCGATATGAGGCCAGTAAAGGAGGTCATTAGCTAATAAAAATGATCATCTAATTGACTATCCCAAAGAGCTACATTTTAATGATTTACTAGAAAGTGAGTGCTTTCTTTGCATTGATTTTTATCCCAAATTTAGCAGAAATGCCACAATAGGTGAATAGAACACATTTTTGATACACTGATTAGGATAAATAAAATGATTTTCTGAATGGTGTAGTGTTTTTCCTTCCAGAAGTTGTCTTTCCTGACTATATTTTTCCTTGGCAGGATAAAGAATCACTTACTGTGAAACTGCACTGTCCTCCTCCACCCCTAGGAATTATTCTGATGCCTAGTGACTTCCTGAGTCCACTTTTGCAGCTTTCATTACCACATTTTCTTTATTTTTCTCTTCTTACAGGAGGGGAAAGACAGAGCATAGTCATGACTTGCAGAATTGGGTTGCAGAGTTGCATCTTAATGTATGTGCCTTAATGTGGAAATTCCTGAAAATTGTAACATTAAGTTTAGGGCTTGTAGAGTTAGGATCTATGTCATAAATCCTGGAGTTTTGAAATCTTGCATTTTGGGTTTGTTTAGAATAAGGTGCATGTATACATATACCTATGCACATATTTGTGTATGTGTATAAAATTACTGTGGGGAAATTCCACTCTCCTCAGCCTCTTATGTTTATATTTAATCTTTTCCCTTGTAGGGACAGTTTTAAAAAGGGGGAACTCATGATATATTAACATTTCTACCACAAGCTCTGTTGGGGTTGGAGATGAGTGGGAGAAGAGCAACAGGGAGGTTTTAGTGAGACAGTCCTATCAGAAAGGCACAGGTGTGAAAGGCAATAATGCATTTAGAGAAGTTGGGAGAGGCAGACGATGCCACTGGGGGAGAAAGCCAGACAGTTACAGGGACCTGCTAGAGGGAGGCTGGAGGCTGTGGGCTAGGTGGCTCAGGGAGGCTGGAGGCGGGTCAGAACCCCCCAGGGAGAGAGCCTAATGTGACTCGCAGAACCAGATGGAAAGTACCCTTCTTTCTTTGTGCCCTAAACACTAAGATAGGGGACTCTGGACTGGCCTGAGGTACTTGCCTTCAGACCCACCTCCCATGGATCCTGGAGCTCCACCTCCGCCTGCGCTCAGGTCCCACAGCCTGTCGGGACTGGGAGGAAGAATATCGCTGAGCCTTATGGCACAGCTGTTCCTTGTGTTGGAAGCACCAGGCACCTGTCAGGAAAATCAGTGGTGAGGAGTTTCTTCCCTCGTTACCAGTGAATGTCAGTATTTCCTGAGTGTGGCTCTGAAGGATTTGGGGGTGTCATTCCCAAAGAGAGCAGCAGAGAGCCAGGAGGTAGAATGACCTTGGTGGCCAGAGCCAGGGGAGGACCACACAACCTGAGGACGCCCAGGCAGAGGAGAGGCAGCTGGCGATTTTATTAATAGTTACTCATATGGCCAGAGGGAGTCAGCTGGATCAGCCATTCTCCGGGAGGTCTGCAGTCCATGGTTGTCTGGTTCTCAGTGGGAGAAGAGATGGAACTTGGAGTCTGCACTAGCTGCCACTGCTGTGCTCAGAGAATAGGAGGAAGCAGGAGTGGTAGAATACCAGGCCTCCACGCGGGAGAAGGGTGCCCAACTCATCTACAGGTCACAGTTGGCCCAAACCCTCTTACCTTGCAGCCTGTGTCCACCATGGAGTCCTGGGCACTGCGGGTCCACAGGAACAGCAGCTGCGTCTGCAGATGCAGCCCTGTGCAGGGCTGGTGGCAGCTCCCGCTGGTTGCGCTGTCTCCTCCAGGCAGGTGCTTCGCTGCAGCAGCAGCAGCAGCAGCGCTGGGAGCAGTGTCTTGATAGCACATGCCTTGGGCATTCGGCCCTTGTGGCTCCCCTTTGTCCATGGCATGAGCTCAGGCCACATTCCTCAGGTGGCCTTCAAGGCTCATTCCTGACTCAACAGCCTCATCTCCAGCCACTCAAGATGCATAGGTTCATTGCTATTCCTTGAAATGCCCGTGTATTCTGGAACCTCTGTGCTTTCTTCATGCTATTCCTCTGCCTGGGACATCTGTCTTTTCCTGGGAAACAAAAGGGAAAAATGCCAGACTGTTAGATTTAGAATAGCATCTATTTTTAAATATTTCAAACATATAGATAAGAATAGTGAATAACATGTTGAATGCCCTTAACAAGCTTATTAGACACTATACCATATTTACTTTAGATCCTATTTTATTTTAAAGAGTGGAAATGGGGCCGAGCACATTGGCTCAAGCCTGTAATCTCAGCACTTTCGGAGGCTGAGGTGGGAGAATTGCTTGAGCCGGGAGTTTGAGACTAGCCTGGGCAACATGGCAAGACCCCAATCTCTTCAAAAAATTTAAAAATTAGCCCGGCATGGTGGCATGCACCTATAGTCTCAGCTATTCATGGAGGCTAACACAGGAGGATTGCTTGAGCCCAGGAGTTTGGGGTTACAGTGAGCTATGATCACACCACTGCACTCCAGCATGGGAGTCAGAGCAAGACCCTGTCTCAGAAATTTAGCTGAGGCTCTTCGTGTGCTCTTTCCTACTCCTGTTCCCCTCCTTTAGAAGTGGTATTCCTGTATATGTCTTCTTTGGAACTGCAAGGAAGTTGTGTATATTTTTAGAGAGTGAGATAAACTGTCAAGTCATAGGTTGTACATGTTTTCACTTTTACTCGTATTTGCCAAATTGCTTTCTGAATTGGTGGATCCAGTGGACCCTCCCATCCTGTTTCTCCTTAGCTAACACTCATTTTTATCAAACTTTAAGTAGTTGCCAATCAAATGGGTGAGAAGTGGTGTCTCATTGTTTTAATTGGCCTTTCCCTGATTCCTAGTAAGACTGATCATCTTTGCATATGTCATTCGGGGTCTCCCCTCTATAAACTACCTGTTCATATCCTTTGCCCATTTTTCTGTTAATGGTTGTCTTGTCCTTACTACTGTAGGGGTTCTTTATTCTGAATAATAATATTTTGTTGGCTATGTGTGTGGCATGTTTTTCCTCCTAGTCTGTGGCTGGTCTTTTCACTCTGTTTAAAGAGTCTTTTGTGTACAAAAGTTTTTAACTTCAGTATAGTCAAATTTACCCCTATTCTTCAGTATTGTTTATGCTTTTGAGTGTCTTAACTAAGAAATATGTCCTTAAATATCCTTCTATATTTTTTTCTAAAAGCCCATTTATTCGATTACTG
This sequence comes from Lepilemur ruficaudatus, assembly GCA_963574885.1. Taxonomy (NCBI): domain Eukaryota; kingdom Metazoa; phylum Chordata; class Mammalia; order Primates; family Lepilemuridae; genus Lepilemur; species Lepilemur ruficaudatus. The sequence goes on from CAUYRT010065803.1 coordinate 34,984, forward strand.
AGAATCCAAGATATGTTAGAGTCTCTCGTCTTGAGAAATATGCAGTGACATCTTGCATATTGTCCTGATATCTAGTTCTATCACAATGGAACCTGTAAAATCCATGAAAGGATGAAGATTTTGCTTTTGAAGTTATGTGACTATGGAAATGGCACCATAAGGTTCAGCCACAATTGGGGAAGACTTTGCTATTGGCCACTGGCCTAGTTCAGAACACTCCTGTTGTGCTTAGCTCAGTGACAGAGGGAGGCAGGCACAGAGAATGAAGGGGACATTTATGTCATAGAACACAAGGGGAGACCCATGAAGTGACAAGACACTCCTCTCTCCCTTCACTTCCGATATAACTCCTGTTTCCTCTGTATTCTCATACTGCTGTCTTAGGTGTTCCTTGTAACCGGATTCCAAAAAATATAAAAATGTTTGTGAGAGGGGACACCCACACCCACACACAGGGATTTGCTTTGGACTGAGATGCCTCTGGTCCTTCTGTTCTTCCTGTGAATGATTCCTTCTGTTCTTCCAGGCCCTTCTATTTGGTCCCAAGAGGGACTCAGAATGATGGTCATTTCATCCTGATTCCTAAGTCAGAGAGGTGAAATCAGGTGAAAAGAGGATGAAATTTTTTTAACTTTTAAGAATTTTTAGTCACCTCAGTATCGAGATTCATTTTTTAAAAAAATATGTGTAAGCCATAAAATTCTACACAGGGAGCACATGAACCTCAATAGTGGGTTGATGAAAGACTAAGAATAAAATAACAACTTGGTGGAGATTGTTGACTCTTTAACAGATGGGGTCTGAATGGAACGACCGAAAGTCTGCAGATGCCAGAGCCGTCCGTGGCTTTGTCTGGTGTCTGTCTGAGCCTTTGTCCCTAGCTGCCCAATCTGTCTGTCACAGTCTGTATCCCTGAGACACCAAGCAGGTGGTCTACTGAAGCCCTTGACTGTGCGTACTGCTGTCATCCCTCGGTTGAGTCCCAAGAGGGAGAGTTTGGGGAATGCTGGACCTTGGCATTGCCCTTTCTGTATGGGGTGATGCTAGGTTGGAGTTTGGTTTCCTGGAACATGTGTTGATGGTTCTCAGCAGAGGGTAGGGCTCTATTTACACACCTGGCTAGTTATAGACTGCAGACCTGTGAAAGGTTTGCAGAGTAACTGTGTGGCTTTCTGGATCAGTTGTGGGTGGATTTAAGATTTATGGCAGAATAAAGGACTTAAAGATGCAGCCTTGGAATTTTTGCCTCTTCAAATGTCACTCTTCAAAAAAAACTCCTTCTCTTGCCACTTTTTAGGCATTAGCCAAGGCCACTTAGATGCCACCTGACCCAAGGCTGTGCTCTTCAGAGTACAGGGATGCGTGATGCCGTTGTCTTCATCATCCTCATCTTCAGTAGCATCAATAGCAAGGCTAATATATAGCTGCTATGCATACACATAGCCACATCGGTTGTTGAAATATTGAGACATTGCCACACATGCTGGTCACTAGCTGCTGCTGTGAGTCTGAGTCCCCACACCACCCAGGCCTGCCTCTAGGATCTCTGGGACCGCCCCACAAATCAGTAACTAAAGGGTTAACATCTCATACAGCAGCGGGTCTCCAGGACCCTACTCAGGAGTCTGGCTGGTTTGTATTCTAGTAGGGAGACAGACAGATACCCCCAGCCCCCACTCCCATGGTCACAGAGGAATCCATTTTGATCGATTGATGCCCATACCACGAAATTTGGTAAACATTATGAATATCAAAACAAAAATTTGGGCCCTTTTCTATGGTTAGAAGACAAAGGAATTCCATTGTACACACACAAGCACACACACAAACTTAGAAAAGCAACATTTCGGCACATCAACACTGATGTGAGAACGCAGGTGCTGAGGTGCTGGAGTGTGAAGATACAACCAGATCGCTCTAGAATGTAAACCATTTTCCTTTCTTTCCTTGTTCTTCATGGTGCCTGCCATGATGGCTGCATGGGATTTTAGAAAATATCGAAACTTTTAATTGATGACGGGGATACAAAGTCACTGAATTTTTGAGGCAGGGCAGGTTTATGGAGAGAGAAGAGAGCTGAGATTCTGTGTGAGGAGCAAGGCATAGGTGGGGTCAGAGCTCTGGGCTGTCCCTGTGGTGAGTTTGGCTGGGCAGCTGTTGTGTACAAGTGTGATGGGGAATGGGCCCGAGGGACACAGAGGAGGCCTTGCAGGACTCTGAAGGCTGGACACTAGATTTTGGATTTCATATGAAAATCAATAAGAATGACACAGTGAAGAAATATCAGCCATCTCTTAAATTCAAGGACAGGCTTCTTGCCCCAGAACAGTAAAACTTACCTTTTTTGGAGAAGAGAGGAGGACAGAGGGAGGAGCCCCTGCCTCAACCACTATTTCATTGCAACATTCTGCACAAATCCTTGCCCTTTTCTCTTGCTCCATGCACCTTTCTGAACTTGTCTACGGGGAGATATTGCAGCAGGTGCCCTCAGCTCGCCAGAGCCTGTGTTAGCCCTGGTTCCAGTCCTCAGTCTCACCAAGGGTGGGAAGATAAGGGAAAACCACTTCTATTAGTCACACCACCGACAGTGCCAACACGGCCATGCACATTCAAATGGCTTCATTATGCTCTTAACATTCTGGGTGAGTCTGAGGCTTACAGCTAAGAGAGAATGCTTTTTTTCCTCCCTGTGATGAAAATGCTGGTAGTATACTTTCATACCTCCAAATAATTGAGCACATTGATGGGAGACAGTATGACCTACTTGGGAACTTTAGCAATATTAGTTGGAGTTCTGTTTTGGCAGTAGGAGGACCCTTTGGGGGGAGCTGCCTTCAGAGGTCTGAGAGCTAGCGTTCAGCACTGAATCACTAACGGTGTTTGGCACTCTTCCATCAGCCTGTGAGAAGGCACAGTTATCTTCTAGATTTCTCAGATTCTCTAGGTTCACACTGTTTCCATAGCTGTCTCAGAACAGCTTTTCATATAAGGATACATATGTTTGGCCAGAGACTGAACTCTGGCTACTTCTTGAACTTGGCAACAATACTTACCAAATTCACTAAATATTCATCATTATCAAATAAATTCTCTCACGTTCACATGCCTTGCCATGATTAAGTTGTTGCTGCCAAGAACTAAATTGTAATGAGCTCGCAATGCTCATGACTCTTCACAGCAAGGATCTAGGCTGAGACAACACTTGGTTGCTTTTATGGTTAAACCTCCTCATAAAATTTCCCTTTAAACTAACACAGGATTATCCCCCACAGTAGTTTAAACTGAACTTGATTTGTGAGTTTACTCCCTCTTTTTTGTTTGAGGTATCTGCCATTATCTCAGACATAAATTCTCCTATGGAAATAGACGCATCAAGGAAATCCAGAGTGAATCAGTTTGTACCCCCAAGTGGAAAACTAGTCATTGGGATGCGAATATATGTAATATGTTCTATTATTTACTGAAGAAGTCTTTGTGGAGATTTTGCATCTCTGGAGAACTCCTGCAGGTTTCCTTAGAGAGAGAGGTTTGAAATTAGAACAGAGAAAGCGGCTTCACTTTAGCTTAGTAAGGTTGGGGGGCAAGAGGAGTGGTGCGGAGCATCTCGAACACAGGTGGAGCAAGGTGGAACTCCTGTCTCACAGCAGAGATGTGTGCATGTCGGCTCCCTGCTTTGTGCATATGTTAATACATTTTAATTGGATGTGAATGAGAACTGATCTGGGAAGGGTTACTTTGTTTTGGGGTTTGTACAGGACAGGTTGGAGTAATACTAACATTTGGTCTGAAGGCAGCCTCACTTAGGGTGTCTATAAATCTATATATTGCGAAACTGAACAAATCCTATTTTCCTGCTTAATATCTGTGTTGCACATTATCCTCCAAATGTCTGTTGACTTTTAAAAGTTACAAAATGTATTTCAAAAATTTAAATCTACAGGAAATAATATAGCATGTCTCATGTAACCTTCCTCCTGTTTAACCTGTTGCCATATTTGCTTCAGATGTTTCTTTTAATGTAATAAAACATTATTGTTGAAGGCCTTTCGCTTCCCCCTTCTTCTCATTCCGTTGCCTTTTCTTCTTGACTGGAGAGAACTGAAGTTAGCCTTGTGTGTGCTTTTATAGTTACCTGTATATCTTTGTAAGCAGCAGTATTATATAGTAGTAAAGTATAATACTGTATGTTTTGTATGTTTTAAAATTGTTCAATTTGATAACATATTCTACATATCAGTTGAGAACTTGAGTTTCAAGATCTGTCGGTTTGTTTTAACTGCTGTGTAACTTTCTGATAAATGACTATCCCGTGATGTGCTTAGCTATTCTTCTTTTGGTGGGTACCAAGGTTGTTCCTAATGTTTCAATATTATAAGCAATGCTATTAAATATATTAATAATAAACATTCTTGTGTAAGAGTTGTGCATGTGACACTTGCTCATGTAATGTGCTGGTTCACTGGATGCCTGTGTCTTCAACTTAACTAGATATTGCCAGATTGTTCTCCAAAGTGGTTTTGCTACCATTCTATAGTTTCAGACTCTAAAATCCTGCCATCCTCAGGTGAGGATGATAGGATGTTTCCTTGTTGTAATTTGAGATTGAACAACTTTTCATAGTTTTATTGGCCATGGGATTTTTCTAAGAATAGTCTGTTCATTTCCTTTGCCCATTCTTTTTCTCATTGCGTTGCTTATCTTTTTCATATCCATTGTTATAATAGAATTTTAGGAGGTTTGAATGTAAATCTTTTGTTGGTTTTTGTGTTAAAGAAGTCCTCAAGACCACCCCTTGGTTTGGTGATTTTCTAGGAGGCTCACAGGACTCAGCCTAGAGTTGCACTCACAGCAAAGATTTATTACAGCAGAAGAATACAAAGCCGAATTAGCAAGGGGAAAAGCCACAAGGGGCAGAGTCCAGAGGAAACCAAGTGCAAGCTTCCAAAAGTCTTCTCCCAGTGGAGTCACAGAGGACACACTTAATTTCCCCAGCATCAAATTGTGGCAACAGGTGTGAAGTGTTGTCTACCAGGGAAGCTCAGTAGAGACTTGGTGACCAGGGTTTTTATTGGAGGCTGGTCATGTAGGCAGCGTCTGCCTACATATACTAAAATTCCAGACTCTCAGAAGGAAAGCAGGTGTTCAGCATTAACCACAGTATTTATATAAATAGTTTAGGCACAGTGAGTCACTCTTATCAGTTCTGGGAATGGTGGGAACCCTCCTGAAATCCAAGTTCCTAGATGTCAGCCAAGGGCCACGCTTGCAGGCAGTCCTTTCTAATGTTAAATTTTTTTTACACAGTTATATTCATTTCAAATAGCTTCTCCTAATCTGTACTTATATTGTCTTTTGTTCATATAGTAGTAATATATTTTTCTTTGATGCTTTATGATTTTAATGTCATGTCTAAAATATTCCTTGTCTACCCCATTCATAAAGGTAGCTCCTTACATTTTTCTCTAATAGTTTTAACAAATTGATTTTTGTATTTCAGACTGTAATCTATTTGGAAATTAGTTTTGTGACTGGTGAAAGGTATAGATCTCATTTCATCTTTTTGTATTAAAGTATCCAACAGTTTCTGCATTGTTTATTGAATAGTCCATCCTATCCTCACTGATTTGTGATGTGTCCTCTGTCATACCCACTACTCATGAAGTTTGTGTTCCACTGGTCTACACTAAACTCCACACCATTTTACTATTACTTTGTAAGTTTTAATATTTAAAAGCATATGTGACCCCCTTATCTTGTTTTTTTCTTGGTTTTTATGACCAGCTTGTCAGATTCTGCCAAAAAAATTATATTAATTTGTTCTATTGGAATTGCTTAGAATTTGTAGATTAATCTGAGGAGAGTTCACATCTTCAAAAATATTTGGTCTTCCCATCCATGAACATATTATAGTTCTTCATTTATTTAGGTTTTCTTTATTGCCTTTCAGTAAATGTTTATAATTTTCTCCATAAAGGCATTAACATACTTTGTTAGAATTCTTCCTAGGTACTTTAGGTCTATTTTGTTATTGTGAATAGATTGTTATTTCTAAAAATTACATTTCCTCATTGATTACTGTAGACCTGAATAGATTTGTGTATATCAATAAGATATGCAACAAATCGACTAAACTCTTTTTAGTCTAATACTTTGCAGATTCTCTTAAATTCTCTGTGTAGATAGTCATATTATAGTATCTGCAGATATGACCTTTTGTCTCTTTATTTTCAATCCTTATTCCTCTTATTGATTTTTCTTGTCATACTCTTATAGCTAGGTTCTCTAGTACCATGTTGAATAGAAGTAGTGATAGTGGGCCTCCTTGTCAGTTCTAAATTTTGCAAGGGACTGCCTCTGTCATTTAACTATTACATGTGATGTTTGCTGTGTGATATGGGTAGATAACTTTTATCAAGTAAGGAAGTTTTTGTCCCAGTTTGCTAATGTTTTTAACTTTCATGAATGTGATTGAATTTTATGAAATGCTTTTTCTCTGCATCTATTGAGGTGATAATAATTTTTGCCCTTAATATATTAATGAGGGAGCTACATCAAGAGATTTTCTGATGTTAAACTATTATTATATTATTTGCATTAAAGATTATTTGTTCATTATTATTATTTTAAAATACATTGCTGGGTTTGACTTGCTAAAATTTTGTTTAGGAGTTTCACATCTGTGTTCATGAGTGAACCTGGCCGTAATTTTCGTGTGTTGTCCTTATGTGGTTTGTTTTCAAAGTTATACTGGCTTTGTCAAACGAGCTGAAGGATGTTTCTTCTTTTTCTGCTTTTCTGCTTTCTGGAAGAGTTTACATGAGATTGGGTTGATAAAATTTGGTAGAATTTGCCTGGAGACATTTGGACATAGGATTATTAGTGTGTTAATTTTTAACTATTTACATTTTTAAAAATCATTATAGGACTGTTCAGTTTTAATGTTTATTCTTAAATTACATACAGATTAAAATTGTTTTTGATTATACTGTATGTAGAATTTTAAGTCCTACTTTTTTCTTTCGACATTATGAACATTTCTGCTTCCCTAAATATTCACCAAGATGACTTCTAAAGCATTTATTTCAGCAATGGAATTTCTTTAGATTAACTTTATTTCTAGAATTTCATAAGGTTACATATGTAACATAGGTAAGATAGCATAACTAACAGTGCCAGGTACACAGTAAACATACAATAATTTCTACTGGACATTGTACCTAGAACTAACCAGGTATTGTAACTTTCCAGAGCAAAAAGTTGGAATTTCCTCATGGTTCACAGGGTGAGGTTAAAGACAGTTCTATGAAAATTAACAAAGGAGGGGGTGCTTTCCTTTTTGGTAAAGGAAAAATAACACATTCTTTTTGAATGACGACTTACTTTTGAAGTGCATCCTGCCTGAACTGATGAGCTCAGATTTTTGGGCCTGAACAATTTCTGTTGAAAGACATTTGTAGAGATTTCCAAAAGGGCGTATGAGAGTGGCAGGTTCTTATATGCAGTTGCTCTTCTGGGGGAAGAGTAACCTGGGAAGGAAACATGTTTTCCCCTTTTGTTGATCTCAGGTCTGATGCTGTAGCATATAATTTTCTGGGGAGCTGTTCTTGATGCTCACATGTGGCTAGTGCCCTTTGCTGCCAGTGCATTCTAACAGGTGCTATATACTGGGAGCTGTGGCATACCCTTTTGAGGGGATGCCATGCCTGTTTCAGGTATGGAACTGTGGAGCTTGGCTTATGACATAGAAATTACATTTTCTTAACAAAACCCAAAACACTATTTCAATTTTTAGAAGTCTAAAAACATTCCCTCTGCTATAGTTTGAATGTGTCCCCCAAGCTCATGGGTTGGAAACTTAATCCTCAATTCAACAGTGTTGAGATGTGGGACCTTTAAAAGGTGATTAGGTCATGAGAACAGAGCCCTCATGAGTGGATTAATGCCATTATCTTGAGAGTAGGTTTGTTTTCATGGGTGTGGGTTCCTTATAAAAAGACAGGTTCAGACACCTTGCTTTCTGTCACTCATGTGATGCTTTATACCCTGTAATGGCACTGAAAGAAGCCAATCACCAGGTGCTGGTGCCTTGATCTTGGACTTCACAGACTCCAGAACTGTGAGGAAATAAGTTTTTTGCTCCTTATAAATTACCCAGTCTCAGGTATTCTGTTATAGCAGCACAAAATAGACTAAGACACCCTCTATCCATCCCTCCCCCAGCCCAGATCAGCTAAGTGTCCAGGTTATTGTGGCCAGTGTCCTTTGGAGGAGAAGTCTCTGAAAACTCCTTTTGAGTTTCCTGACTGGAGCTGTGTGAAACCCATTTAGATTGAAATCAGAAGCATGGTCAGACTTGTGAGTTCTCCTTTGAAAGAGCCCTCCCTGATCCTCACACACCCTTTCTCAGAAGCACTTTGTACATCATGTCATCTGTATGTTTCCTGCCTGGTGCAATTAGACAGCCTTTTGCAACCCACTGCCAACATGTGAGCTGACCCAGTGGCTTTGTGCTGTAAAGGGAGGACCAGAAGGCAGTGTTGCCAAGCTGTCTTACAAAAAGCAATTTGCCTTCTTTTGAGACATTCCTGTTCTGAGAGTTAGAAAAAAATATTCTTGAAGGCAGCTGCAGATTATGTGTGTAAAATCTTGTGTACAAACCATTTTCTTAAAAAAAATCTTGGGACATGGAAAAACTCCTTTTTTTCTTTTTGAAAAGATGGGACCACTAATGTTTTCTTCTCATTTTATTTTGCCCACAGAGTAGCAATTTCTAAACTGTTAGACATGATAATTCTTTGGTTTCATGTAACCCCTTTCTTCATGGTACTTAAAGTTAGCAAATGGTTGAAATACTTCCTTAAGAAGTAGAAATGGGGAAGCACTAGAGATTAAATAGTCACTGAAATTATCCTCTGGAGGTTTTTCTTCCTTTTTATTGTTTTTGCCCTTGGTGTCCTGCTGCTTACACTCCTATCTGCCCTGTCCTGGACAGGCCACTGCACTTGGGATGCCCTTTCCAGTTGTGTGACCTTGAGCAAGCTGTTTGACCTCTTAAGGTCTCAGATTTCTCACCTGTAAAATCTAAGATTCTATTCTTCAAATGGCCAGTGAATTTATGACATAATTTGGGCTCCCAGTTCACCACTGCTGCAGACCAAGAATATTATCAACATTTGGGGACATAAAATCCTGATTTGACTTAATGTAACCTGGGTCCATGACATGTATTAACTGCAAACATGAAGCAGACATACACATTGTTTCCGGATACTTGGAGGAGGATGTTGTTGAATGTTAAATTTGGAAGGGGCCTTCGCCTTCCCAGCCCCACAGGCTCATTGTCCAGATTGGGGAAGTTGAGGCCAGGGTTAGCCCTGAGGGCTGCAGTGCTGAGGTCAGGCCTCTTCGCTCCTGGCCAGAACTTTCAGCCTCTCCTACTTGGTGAGTCTTGGTGAAGCTGGTTGACTTTTTACAGGACCATGTGAGATTGACGGTTTATATCCCACCCCTAGTGAATACATGGGTGGGTCTCTGAAATATTCTCAGCTTGCCTCTCAATTACTGGGAAGAGACTAGAGAAGCTTCTTTCCTTTGTCCCTAAATTCTTGTCCTTATCAAGTTGCTCTTCAGGGGTCCATGACGTGAAAAGCCTTGTTCCATAGCAGCTTGGGGGAAGGCTAGAAATGAGAAATGGGCTTCCCATCAAATCTTCTCATGTCTGGACACATCATGGTGGCCGTTGTTCAGATGGCAGAGGGCGGGAATAGGTATTTGCTGTAAAGACTGCTAGTCAGAGGCTTCTCATTCTTCACACATACTCTGGAAGTGAACTGAGAGCCGCCCAGGCCTGGGAGGTCCTAGGGAGCTTGGCTGCTGTTCTAGACTGCTGAGTTTGTCATCCTTCTTGGTTTTTTTTCATTGTCATTTCCTTCTCATTATCATCACCCACAATGTTTATTGAGTAACTGCACATGAAATTCCAGCATCCAAAGCTGTTAGATAGAGCCCTGTCTTCCAGAAGTTGCTGTCCATCCCCCTGAGATGCAAGTCCAACACATAAAAAATAAACAGCCATAGTAGGCCTCTGGGGCCAGGTGAAATGTGAACTTCAGGTGCCACAGTGCATAGGGGAGGACTTTCTGGGTCCCCTTGGGAACTAACGCAGGGGCTCATTTCTGACCTGCTCCGCTCACCGAGCTTCCTTTGCTGAATGCCGTGGGCAAACAGTGGTGTTGGTATTGGAGCAGGATCAAAGCTCATTCCTCGCTAACCTGCAGAAATGAGCAGGTAAACAAATGGGAATCATAAACTAGAGGGACACTAAAATGAAAGTTTGTCTTACTGTGATTAGCAACTGGCTCCTTTCCAAATTCCACCTGCTCCACATGGAGCTGTGGTGTCTCCTTCCAAGTCCTTCTCACAGCGTCTGACCCAGGGCCTTGGGTAACAATACACCAGTGTTTGCCAAGGATAACAATAGCAGAGCAGCTCCGGGAGCGAGGCATTAGGACCCACAGGTGGGGGTGAGAACAAGCGGCTGCCGCTGACGGCTGTTGACTCACCGTGTGTCTGGGAGGTTACTCAGCCTGTCTCTGCTCCAGTTTCCCTGTGTGTGAACCCTCTTTAGCATTTGGCACGCTGATCAGCCTGCTGGCGTAGAAAGTAAAAGCAAGCGTACATAAAAATCACAGGCACCCCTCATTTTATGCAACAGATGTGCCAATCACATTTCTGCAATAGCCTCCCAGGTGCTGAACCTGCTCAGTGGGTTGGCAGATGTCAGACCTCCAGCTGTGCCCCTGGTAGGGTGGGTTTGGTGGGTTACACAGGGGTCCTGGGCCTCATTCTGCTTATCACTGAAAGAAGCTGCATTGGAGTGGATGATTTCTTAAGTTCTTTCCCAGCTCGGTTCTTCTGTTCTTGTCCGATTGTTGGAGTGCAGTTGGTAGGCACCTGCCGAGGTGGTCTCACTTGAGGAATGGAGAAAGACCCCATGTGGCCTCAAATGTCTTCTCTTCCTGGCCCCACTGGGCTGCCACTGCACCTCTTCCCATTGGATGGTGAGGGCTGCGGCTGCATCACTGGAAGGCACCAGTGTTACTGAGAAGGCTTGTTAGAGCCAGTTCCTGTGAACATAAATACCCTGGTCGGTTTAGCTGTCATGATCCTAGAGAATAAGGGCCGAGAAGTGAGCACATTGAGACTAAAGGACAGGGGTAGAGAGCCCTGGGCCTGGCTGTACCTGGTCACTAAAACCAAATATCACTTCCTGGAACCCTGCTAATAAACCTCCTATGATGTTGAGAAAGCATCTTGAAGTGTTGATAATAACAAAACGAAGATCTGTTTAAAAGCAGCGAGTTTTTCTCTACTGAGTTTTCTCTAAGGGCGGCACAGCTGGGGTACAGTGTGGTGGCATAGGATGCTGTTTATTTATCTGAAAGGTGAAGGGACCGACCTACTGCTGTTTTGGTGGGGTGGGAGTGGAGGAGGGCCTGATGAACCAGGTGAGAAAAGGAAGGATCAGAAGACTGATCAAGTTGACTTGTGAAGATTGGACTCTCCCTGTGGGCTATTTTGCTTGCCCCTCCCTGTACTTCGCATGGACTTCAGTAGAAGATTGGTCTATAGCTGTGATCCCCAACCCTGGGCTGCAGACTGGTACCAGTCTGTGGCCTGTTAGGAACCGGGCCACACAGCAGGAGGTGAGCGAGCAGTGGGCAAGTGAGTAAAGCTTCATCTATATTTACAGCCACACCCCATTGCTGGCATCATAAGCTCCGCCTACTGTCAGATCAGCGGCAGCGTTAGATTCTAATAGGCGTGTGATCTCTCCTGTAAACTGTAAACTGCGTACATGAGGGATCTGGGTTGCACACTCCTTATGAAAATCTAATGCCCGATGATCCGGGGTGGAGCTGAAGTGGTGATGCTAGCGCTGGGGAGTGGCTGCAAATACAGATTATCTTTAGCAGGGATGTTTGATTACACAAAAAATGTAATGTGCTGGAATCATCCTGAAACCATCCTCCCCTACTCCCCCGTCTGTGGAACAGTTGTCTTCCATGAAACCAGTCCGTGGTGCCAAAAATGCTGGGGACCGCTGGCCTACAGAATCAGGAAACCATGCTAGTTAATCTGTAAGGACGCAGCATTTTCGAGCCTTTCTGTCACTGAAGAGTATGATGTAATTCCGGCCAGTGCAGTGCCAAGATGTGAAGGGGGGCACGGCCCATCACTGGCGCTTGGAGGTTTGTCTCAGCTTTTCTGCTGACTTACTGTGTGGCCCGAGCAGGTCACTTAACTTCTCTGGGATTCAGGTACCTGTAAGAAGAGCAGTGAGCCTGTTGGACTCTCTCTAGGGACCAGGAAAGAATAAACAATAAGAACACTTGGACATTTTATAAACATAGTACGTTTAATATTATGTGTGCCTTTCAGTGAGGCCTATCGGATTAACAACTGTTGAGGTTTGTGTACTGGTTTGTTGTCAGTCCTCACACCACCTAATGGAATTTCCTTCCTTTGAGTGGCAGAAGAGGGAAGTTCTTCTGGTATATCTGTTACCTTCTGCCAAGTGTAAATGTCATGCTGGCATCTGTGTCTTAATCTTACCAGTGTCCCCTTGTACTGAGCCTGGATAGAGTGAGTGATCAACCTAAACAGACGCAGACCCAAGCTCCTGACTGCAGATACACATCATTTAGTAGGTGGACTTCAGCTGCAACATCTTTGTTATTAGATTATTAGCTCAATAGCCTTATTGTCTTCTACTTTCCTTACTTATATCCTCCACAGTCCCTAGCTCAGGACTGTGAATGTAGCTTGTCATAGAGGCTTATTGATTGACTAATGGATGCAGCCTCAGATGTCAACCTTTGAATTTCATGATAGCTGTTTACATGAAAGCATAAAATCAGGGAGCCACCAATGGCCTCTGGATCCAACATTAAAATCATCTTGCTCCACAGCAGTTTGCCTCATGCTCCTTTGGTCACTGGTAAGTGTTGTCAACATTTTTCAAATTTCCTGTCTGCGCTGGGGCATGAAATACACCAGGTGGGACACATTATTACCACTGATTCCCATGATGACAGACAGACTAGGCATGTCTTTGCATTTGTCTTTGGAGAGCCTTATTGTCTTTGTATGTAATATATACATTGAAATGCACAGGAATCATTCTTGTAAAGAGCATAGGAGGCAGCCACCTATCAAAGCAATTGTCTGATTCGGAAAAAGACCAGGGGCTGCTAAGTTTGATTACTTGTAATTTTGCTTTGTATACAATTTTATTTCCTTGGTGAGAGCTACTTCTTTCCTTCCTTGTTGACTCTTAGAGACATTAGAAGACACAGGGAAGATCTTTTAAACATCTGCCTGTGTTTCACTTTTTAATTTCTTTTCCAGGTAGAGTCTCTAGTGAGGGAATGATTTCTTCATGGGACCTCTCAGGAGTCTCTCTGGAAGTAGAATGGAATTTTTAGAAGGATGAGAGACAGATGTTCATTTCACAAAGCAGGATGATATATTCACATGCAACCTCAACAACAGCGGCATTTCAGCCAGTGTTGGGGTTTAGCTAGAAAAAGAACTTCATCCTCATTAGTTCGTATGTATGTGTGTTAAAGCACTCAGAACCATGCCTAGCACAGCATAAAAACTCTACACGTGTTCATTGTTCTTGGTATTATTACTGTCAGCCTTGTATTCAGTGATTCACGGCAGGCTGCCGACAAGGAGTGTCATGACGAGGGAACATCAAAAGCCTGCATCAGACTTAGAGGTCACTGCTTTTGTAGCCCCAGTACGGTAGGAGAAACATGGGGAGGTGCACCCCTCGTTAATAGTGAAAGGTGGATTGCTGATGTCCTTTTTATGGGCTCCTTCTTCTGGCCTGTTAATGCCCCTGAACCGTTGTACTCCTTCACCTGGAGGTCCCCATCCCAGTTGCTTGCTCCACTCTGGAGAAAGG